>OZ012698.1:35219055-35286389 GCA_963942565.1 Maea johnstoni
CATGTGAAACTCCTGCGGATCACAACTATCATGGTCCACCTGATCATCATGACCAACATCGGAGGCTACAGTTATCTCATAAGGTACCTGTGGCAATACAGGAGGTTCCGGCAGATCATTGATAGGTACCTCTCCATTGTCATCACAATCATCATGTCCTAAACGATGTGTCAAGTTGGAGTCACAATTTACTTGTAGCACTCAGAAAGTTTCACACGATAGTAAGTACTCCTTAATTGTGAACCTGCAAACGTGTGCAAACTGCATCAAGTATCTCCGACTGTAGTGACCAAGTTACGATCACGAGCACTAGACTTATTGCGATCAGAATATACACTCTATCTCCCAAAGACAAAGGTGCAGCTGATGGATACTTCCCACGAGGAGCTTTAGACAATTAATTTGACATGACTTTCAATGTGTTAGAAGACTTGTCACATCCCCAATAAAGTTCAACATTGTATTGTATGTATATACATACATATATATATATATATATATATATATATATATATATATATATATATATATATATATATATATATATACATATATATATATATATATACATATATATATATATATATATATATATATATATATATATATATATATATATATATATATATATATATATACACATGCATATGTACGTACGCACACACACATACACATACATACATGCATACATACATACAGGCATCTCTGCTTAATCAGGATATGTGCAATCCGAATTTTCATCTTAAATGGACAGATTGGGAGGTTCCAGTCCCTTCCTATACATTTACAGGTATCTATGTTATTTCCAGACAATTTTATCGATACGTTGGATAAATCAGCAGATTTTTGCAGTTCACTCTTTACAATTTATGTTTTAAGAATGTGCGGTTATCCGGATTACCAGAATGACAGCAAATGAATAAAGCGCCTCTAATCAATTGAAAGAAGGGTACTTTTTTGTACCAAGGTACGAAGTATGGGGGTCAAAATCCCCTTACAGTCCACGAAATATACGCGGCTCTAACGCCGAGTGACTCCGGAAGTGACTGGGCTTCCGAGTCTGCTGTCGCTAAACACACAGAGGATTATAAAATCTAAGTTAAAATATGTGTTCCCGTTCATCCAATGTCAGTGTTTTGATAAAAGAAGGGGTGTTTATTTAGTAGAAAAAATCAGCGTTTTATTGAAATAAGGGTGCTTTTTTGGCCAGAAATCAGTGCTTTAGGGGTATTTTTTTATTTTGATAACGAACGTATGCACCCCCTAAATACTCAAGTGCCCACCCGGGGGTCCCTGTCACTCAGATCACTGCTGCCTGTGTTAATGTTGCCAGGTGTTTCACCTGATCAAGTTTAGGAAGAAGACTTCTGGCATTAAGGTGCAGGAAATGGAGCCCCTTTTTCTTAAACACATCATAAAAATCAGGTGACTGCTCGTCGACAGAATGAGGTTCAGGATTATAGGAACGTACAGTGGCATCGCAATCCAATTTTGCTAATGCTACGAACTTGCTATTCAGAGATTCAGTTAAGTACACTTGCTACCGTTTTACTTTTGCGGCGCTGCGCGACTATGGGATGAACATTTGCGTCCAGTAAAATGATATCCTTTCTTCTTGGTGCTCTATAAGCCAGTGAAGGCCTCCCTGCAGCTGTAGAATGGAGAGCAGACTTTGAATACTGTAGAACACACAATGTACGCGTCTGTTCATATATAGCGTACATAGCATGTGGTTCCGCTTCGCTATTTATAAATCGCTGTACTTTTTTCTTACTGTACTTGTGCTGTCATTGGCGGCTACTGTTGCTAACATAAAGATATGTTTTGATGTGAAAACTCCCCAATTCGCTATATTTGGGACACGCGTCATTTGTGTGTTCTACAGTAGAACAATAGCAGGGATCGGATGTCTCACATTTTCTAGGATTTTGTCGCAGGTGCCTGTGTGTAGGGGTGTTGTTACACCTATATACTGGTTATAGCTGCAGGATACAAGATGCAGCGTGATAGAATTGAAACATTTGAAAAAAGGTCATTGATCCTGTTATATCGAACAGTGCCTTATGAGAAATGTCTTTTCAAATATCACCCAGTGTTGTGAATCTAGTTCAAAGCAGATATCTTGTGTGTAATCCAAATACTGAAAAATACTGAAAATGATTATTCCTCACTTTTAGAATGAACTATCCTGAATCTTTACACTACACTAAGGTCTAGCTTCTCTAGACCTGTGCATATTTACCAGGTCTACATCTTATGACTTCCCTGTCATTCGAGGTGTAAGGTTAAATGCCTAATTGGTGGCACCTCTTTCTCTCACTCCCACTCTCTCACTCCCACTCTCTCTCTCTCTCTGATGATGATGGGTAGATAGACTTAGCTGACAAGGCGATATGGCGTCATCAGCAGTTTACGTAATATTTCTTCCGTATAATTGTGTGTGTCTGTATTCCTTACCTTTATCATTTGCAGTATTGCAAATGGTTTCATGTACCTCTCATAACTTTAACAGGTTTTTGTTAAATGTAAGATTGTGTAAACCTGAAACCTAGAGCAAATAAACGTGCGACTTCTACAACATTGCCCGCAGAGAATAAACCATTTGGGTTATGATATTTCATATTTATGACGCATTGAATAAATGTATTTGTGAATTTGTTTTAAAGTATAAACAGTTTGCACTTTGGATATGAACGTTTCCACATATGATATATTCATTACTACATCTGCTTTGCACCCAAACATATTTTAGGATAAACACCTCCAACCAAAAACATGTATTGACCTTAGACACCTTGCACAAAAAAGAGTTTTCGGTTAAGACCTCAGTTGAACCAACAACGTGTTTTGGGCTAAGACACTTTGCACCAAAAATATGTTTTGGGCTAAGACACTTTGCACCGAAACATATTCTAGGCTGAACCACCTTGCACAAAGAACATGTTAAGAGCTCAGATCAAGATAGCTTAATCATGTCTAAGTATTATGGCTCATGTGTGATTACCAACATTGAACATTTCATTCAGGAATTCAATGAAATTCAATCTATCAAATATACATCAACAGTTGTTGTACCATAGCATAAATTTGCTTATCGTTTCCAATTACGAGATATTCTCACCGTTAATTGAATACTGGCTATTTCTGTAAGGATTTGTAAATGCTTCACTTAACCTGAGTGTAAATGGCATAGGTAATGCAGACACCTTTAAATGCCAACCCCACTGCCTCCCGGGTATCCCAATGGTTATGTGATACATGAGGTGCCCCTAGCAATGTATATATCTGTATCTGTTGGGACAAAGTAGCTCAGTTGGTTAGGTGTCGGACTAGTATTCAGTAGGTCGCTGGTTCAATTCCTGGCCGGGGCACTTGGTCTGCCCTTAGGCAAGACAGTTTATTCCATATTGCCTCAGTCCACCCAGCTAAAAAATGGGTACGTAGCCTTAATAAGGCAGTGCTTAAAGCTTGTGCGCTTTATGCTGCGAGCTACTCTGGAATATCCCTTGGGGGATTGAAATGGTTTCCAAGTGTACAGGCCTGCTAGGGGAGGAAGGTTGTGTGAACATATCGGTGGATGCAAGAATATAAACCAAAATACCTTTACATGAGGCCACACCTGGTCACTAGGTAAAGAGAATTCGCCACGCCCATTTCACATTGATGGCACGTTCTGCACCCGTAAATGTACCAACGTAGGCCCTCGGATGTTTACGCCATCATTGTCATACTCAGGTGATCTCAAGCCTTGGGTACACACCTTAATTTGTCAATGGTATTGCATTTCACGTAGCAATCATATTGATTTCAAGCATATGTGTTTCACATCTAAGATAAGCAGATCACTTGCGTAAAGATTTAACATTATGCGTCATACATATGGTTACTTATGATCCGTGAAAATCAGGCCTGGGAGGAGCTGGGCTGCCAGCACCACTTGAAAGTGACATCCAATCACAGGGGTCTTAGATAAGCGGAGATCAGTTCCGGGTATGATTAGACCACACCCACATGGTATTTGACGTAGGGACGGCAACTAATTATTGTGACCAACATCTGTCCTACATGGATATTGTATGTCTAATCAATAATAATTATAACCATTTCCTCTGCCGGCGATTTCCTGGAATCCAGTTTATGTCAGATTTTGCTGATGATGACTTTTCTCAGAAGATAGAAGATGTAGAAGCTGTAGTGTCATTTTTTTAAGACACACAAAGCAGTTACTGGCCTAGAAAAGCAAAATCTCTAAATATATAGTTTTTTTTATTAGTAGTATGTACTTTGTACCACACTTTGGACACGCAAAAGTCTACGAAACCTCTATGTGGACACCCTGTTTCCAAATATTGGCTAAGACCATGTCCTGGATACAATTTAGGATTTTGTCCTCGGTCATTGGCCCTGTGTTTGTTTATATATATATATATATATATATATATATATATATATATATATATATATATATATATATATATATATATATATATATATATATATATATATATATATATATATGTATGTATATATATATATATATATATATATACATACATATATATATATATATATATATATATATATATATATGTATATATATATATATATATATATATATATATATATATATATATATATATATATATACTATATATATATATAATATATATATATATATATATATATATATATATATATATATATATATATATATATATATATATATATATATATATATATATATATATATATATATATATATATATATATATATATATATATATATATATATATATATATATATATATATATATATATATATATATATATATATATATATAATATATATATATATATATATATATATATATATATATATATATATATATATATATATATATATATATATATATATATATATATATATATATATATATATATATATATATATATATATATATATATATATATATATATATATATATATATATATATTTATATATATATATTCATATATATATATATATATATTATATATACATATATTTATATAGAAGCAAGTCACATACTCAGTTCCAAGTTGACAACCTTGGGTTGTATGCTTGTGCAAACATCAGGCCATTATAGAGACCATTTTGGGTAAAAGGTACTCACTCATGCTACATGTTGAGGCTTGAGTGCCCTTGACCCTGACCTTTTAACTATGGGTACGTCACTTCCTGTGTAATCAGGTCAGGTCAAAGGTCACTTCCTGAGCAAAGGCTAGATTTGCTGTGGCTATCACCATTTTCTCTGTGAGGCACATGTCATATCGCCATGTACCGCATTTGTTAGGGTGCTGCACGGTGTACAATGTCCCATTTGATTTGATATTATTGGTTGCTGTCCTGAAGATCACATATGTATTTGGATAGATTAGTGTCCTTGCAGCTGTTTGTTTGGAATGAGTCAGTGTGGCTGTTGTAGCGGGTCTTAAAGGGGCCCTCAGTTAGTCCATAATAATGTTGAACAGGTTTTGGAGGGACTGTGACAGTGGCTTTGTACACGACATACTTGGTTAGGCATTTTCAGCTTAGTGTCGGGCCTCCCGCAGTTGCATGTGCGTGGATCTTCTGGAGGCGCAGGGTTGAGGATCTTAGCATTTTGGCCACTGGTGATGGTGGCCATGTTACCCATACAGCTGAAGCTGGTTTTTACGTTGTTTCTATTGAACGGCTTGTGGTATTGGTGGTGATGTGGGAAATGCTTATCCAAAAGATCCAAGAAGTTCCTGGCAAAGTTGGTTGTCATGTTTTGGTTGAATGGGGGGTTGAACCATATAACGTTGCATTTGCGGTTTCTCGGTTTCTTCTGTGGCATGAAGTACTCCATGATATGTCGGTGACCACTATTTTTAAGGGCATCTTCATAGATGGGTTTTGCCTTTCAAGTTGAAAGCTCGACTGTCGCTTTATGTGGAGCATAATCTGCTGCAGATGGCGTTTGGTAGATGCTTCAGGATAGTGGGTGGGTGGTTGGATTTTGTATCGATGTAGAGGGGTTCATTGTTTGGTTTACAGAAAGGCCAGTAGCGGTCTGATGGCAGATCAAATGTGACGTCTAAGAAGTCTGTTTGATGCAGGAGGATCTCAACAGTTTTGCGCAGGCCACAGTCTTTAAATGTTTGGATAATGTCCTTTCTTGCCCTGTCGGATTGGGGCTCAGATAGTTTAAAGGCAGCTAGACCATCGTCTCTGTATAGGCCAACTTGTCTTTGTTGAACTTGGAGGACAGTAGGTGGAGAATATAAAGTCCAACAAGCTCATCTCTGTGCCATCGAAGCTCCCCATGGTCACATCGAACAGACTCTCATCTTTCTTTGTCCAAGTTGATTTCTCATTGAAGAGTAGGGACTTTCTAGAATGCCAAATAATGGATTCTTGTTGTTCTGTGATGGCGCTTATAGACTTGTAATAGTTGATTGCTCTGTCTAGCAGTTCCTCTGATATGGAGGGGTAGAACTTGACAATGTCAAACTTGATGAAGGTCTTGTCTGACTTGTCTTTGAGGTCGCTAAACCAGTCTATTACGGCCTGAGTGTTTGATTGTTGGAGCTGTGTGGTCTCTCGCACATTTCTGTTGATTTTCCCCACCAAAAAGGAAAGGGTTGTATATATATATATATATATATATATATATATATATATATATATATATATATATATATATATATATATATATATATATATATATGTATATATTTATATATAAGTATAGTATCATTCACTGGATAGGACATGTACAACTTTCGTAGCTGGGTTTATGTGTGGACAGACTAGGAAACATAGCGCCTAACGTCAAGACAGCACTCACTCAGTGGGACTTGCAACAAGTCTGTGGAAAATGGCATTTTTCACTGTTTCCCATTTCACTATAGAATTGTAGCTACTCGTTTGATCTTATGTGCAACAGTAGCACTTGATACTCAACTACAAGTACTTTTTGAAGCCATCACGTCAGTAATGATCACATTTTGGTTTTTGGTCCACGATGGAGGATTGCTTCCAAAGAGCCCCGGCAATTCGGAAACCATCCTCAATTGGGTAATACATATCACATTTGTTTATCATAATGCACAACATATACTGGTTCCTGTTAGCCAATTGGATCTTTGTTTATCAAATAGTCACACAAGTGATTGGCCATTCACTTCAGAAGTCAGATTTCACTTCCATGACTGACAGCAAGTCGCCAGATGTCACAGTATACTGGGTCAGTAATTATCCTTATATCAATCTTTTATTTCAGCACCAAGGCAGTTTAAGCCAAAGCTTTAACTCTTTCCTGAAATTACTTCCTACCAGACAATATAGGTAGAAGTTCAGGGCGTGATTGATATTCATGAGTATGGCAAACCAGACATAGATATTGACATTGTCACACACCTGATCTACTCCAAAGCGAACGGTATCAAACCAGACATTTATATAGAGGGTGGCGATGGCTATGGGCATGGTGCAGCAGACATAGATTGTGGTGATGCTGAGTAGCAGGATACTGGCAGTTGAGGTCACTGCTTCTTGGCGGTCACCAGATTGGACAGCATGTGTAAGGAGAACATCCTGTGTGATGACCGCTACTCCTTCTATCCCATGGCTTGAGGGACCGGAAGCAGCGGTAGGTGCCACAGCGCGGCGGCTTCTCAGGTAGCGGTGGAGAAGCTTACTGGTGGTCAGTACATTCAGGACGACTATGACAGCGCTGGGTCCCCAGGAGTAGAGAATGCCATCTATAACAGGCCAAATGTTGACGAAGGCAGAGCAAACTGGAGCCCAGCAGGAGCAAAGCTGGAGAGTGAGAGAGCCTAATTGAACAGTGGCATAGGGACCCCACACAACGAAGGCATTGCTGTTGACAGTCAAGAGGAAGATGGTCCAGATGAGGATCACCCTGCGGATTACGGTTGGAGTCAGCATATTAGATATATGCAGTGGCTTGTAGACTGCGATGAAGCGCTCTGCTGCTATGAGAGTCATAAGAAAGGCTGAAAGCTGACTGCATGTGTACAAGAGAAAGAACATAAATGAGCAGTTGCCATTCACATATAGGTCAAACTCCCCCTTGGTAAAGGTGCGCAGTGCGATATTGAGAGCTGACGCGATGAGAACCACTGTGTCCGTTACTGCAAGTGTTGCCAGGATGAAGGAATGTTGGAATTTGCGCATACGCTTCCTAGTTACAGTAACTAAAGATAGAATGTTCCCTGCGAATCCAAAAATCATGATTATTGGGATCATAACTTTCAGTGTTTTTGAAGATTTGTCACACCACCAATAAAGTTCGATGAAGAATAAGGGTCCTGGTAAAAGCTGCGGCTCTGAGGAGTTGGATGAGTTGTTCATTTTCCTGGTGTCTGAAATACTAAGATGGAGAGTCATTGTGAAAACCATGTTCATGTATCAACAATTACTACAAAGAGTTCAACTACTTCTATATATCTGCAGAACAGGTGAAATGCATACGAACATACAAATAAGTGATTAAACATATATATATATATATATATATATATATATATATATATATATATATATATATATATATATATATATATATATATAACTGTGATAAAGTAACTCAACTAGATAAAGACAATTTGTAGATGGACAAATAACGTTACAAGGGACCGGATGTCTCACATTTTCTAGTATTTTAGCGCGGGTGACTGTGTCTAAGGATTTAGTCCTTGTTTCGTACCTGTATACTGGTTATAGCTACATAATACTAGATGCAGTGTGAAAATCTTAAGATATTTCACAAAATTTATCCTGTTGGAGTTAGCAATGCATTGTAAGAAATTTCTTTCCAAATATCACTCATTTGGTGAATTATGCTAAAAGCTATTTAGTATCTTGCGTTCAATCCAGATGCACGGCTGTAAATGATTATTGCTTGCTTGTGGAAAGACCTATTGTTGACCTTTTTCATAGCGTTTCTACCCCAACACTACTTATTTTTACACTACACCAACGTTTAGTTTATCTGGGTGCAACAACATCTTATGTAATCCTTGACTAAAGAGCTGTAAGGTAAAACGTCTTAATGATAGCACTCTCTCTCTCTCTCTCTCTCTCTCTCTCTCTCTCTCTCTCTCTCTCTGTTAGGTAGAGCGACACAACTGACATGGTGACTCTCATGACGTCACCAGTACTTTACATAATATTTCGTCCTTATAATTTGGTGTGGATCCATGTCTCCATTCCATTATTTGTAGTTGTTTGTACCTCTCTTTTTGCATTATTATTTATACGTTAGGTTTTGTAAACAAAACAACATATAGTAAATAATCGTATAACTTTTTACACTTGTCGCTCAAGAATTTGGGTTATGATCTTTGCACAATAATGACTCATTGAATAGATTTATTTGTGCATTTGTTGTGCAATGAACTGTCTACACTGTAGATTTGAACGTTAACAATTGTGATGCATCTGCTTTTAATCATGGATGATATAAAACTACATTAGAAATGGCAATGCAAAACTTTACTACAGTCAACAAATATACTTTCTAATTGATTTACGTACATTAATCTTGTGAGGAGATAACTCAGTTATACTTTTCCAACCGCAGCAACCATTAAAGTACCTGGAGTTTTCCTAGAGATAGAATGCATTGAAACATCATACTCCATAATACCAGGCCTACTTTATAGACTGCGCTAATCCCTATGGCAAAATATAATACCTATATTATATAAATCTATAATCTGAGTTTTCTTCAGACCATGGCCAGAAAATTACGGAAGCCTCTATGATCAATGAAAAAAATCCTTAGAAATCCGAAAATCTAAAGAATAAAAAAATGTCACTTCAAATTTCTCGTTCCTAGTTTCTAAGGAGAAAAATGAAAAATAAGTGTTTTTTCAGTGGTCATTATAGGCTTCAGTAGATGATAACCTTAGGCTAGATCTTATAGTTTTGGAGAAGGGGCTGTCTCTTCTCACCCACACACCCGTTCTCAATCGTCGCTTATATATTTTTGAATATTGAGATTAGTAAACTACCTCAGAATATTGTCTCTTATGATAGGTTATTATTGGGACATGAGAAATTTAGAAATGTACTGAGTATGTACATTATGTTTTAAGGATGAAACTCCTTAGGACTGTCTTGGTAGACTACAGACGCTTACTTAAATCTTATATTGTTTAATCTCACGACAATGAAGTTTGGTTTTGTTGTTTGAGTGAGGCTATGGTCAAGGATGGAACATCTTAGGACTGTTTTGGTGAATTTCACACTTTCCCTAATCAAATCGCATATTGATTAATGTAATGACAATGAACTTGTTATTGTTGTTTGAGCGAAGCTACGGCCAATCTTCCTCACTGTTTCTTGCACTAAAATATATTTGAGCAAAGACATCTTGCACCAGAATATGTCTATGGCTAAACGCTCTGCACCACCAAGAACATGCTTTGGGCTATGAGAACTTGCACCAAAAACATGTTGAGGTCCAAACATCTTGCAACAAAACATGTTTGTGGCTAAACACCTTGCACCGAAAACATGTTTTGGGCTACACCTTGAAACAAAACATGTGTTGGGCCTCGATATCTTGCACTGAAACATGTTTGGGCTAACACACGTTGCTCCGAAAATATGAGTTTGCCTAAGACCCCCTCGCATCAATGCATGTTCTATGCTAAGACACTTTGTGCCAAAAACATGTCTTTGGCTAAGATCTAGAGGGCAGAAACTTGTCTATTCATACCAAGCACCCATTTACCCTAGCTGAGTCGTTGTTTACCATCATTTTAAGTTTCCAGCAGGAATTCGATTACATTCTTTTCCATCAAATATATATTAAATTCGTTAAAATTTGCGATTACGAGATGTCCTTAGCGTTAATCGAAAATTAGCTATTTCTATAAGGATTTATAAACTTTTTACTTACCGGAGTGCAAATGGTATGTACAGGTAAGAGACCCTTCAATGCCAATCACAGCGCCTGCATGCGGGTTTCCCAATGATTATCTGATACATGAGCAGCTCTAGCAACGTATATATATGTACATGACGCCACACCTGGTAACTAGGTGAAGAGAATCTGCCACACCCATTTCAAAACGCTGGCACGCGCCGCACGCGTAAATATAGCACAGCATGCTCCCTGATTTCTACGCATGTGTAATGTACGTCAGATAATCTCACCTGTTGGGTAGATGCCTGGGTTTGTAGCATTGAATTTCACGTAATGTAAGTATGTTTGTATGTATGAATCTTTATTGACTTTATCATCAGATACAAAATAAAATACCAACTATGAGAAGAGGAATACAAGAAAGAAAAAAAAGTAAACTAATAGAAATACAGAACTGACAATAATGAAAATAATAATAATAATAATAATAATAATAATAATAATAATAATAATAATAATAATGATAATAATAATAATAATAATAATAATAATAATGATAATAATAATGATAGTGATCATAATAATGATAAGAAGAAGAAGAAGAAGAAGAAGAAGAAAGGTGCTTAAGGCACAAGAACACTTTCACGTAACCCATAATTTGCTGTGAAGACCACCTAGGGGTACGAATAATATATAGGTTTTATTTAATTGGACAAAGTCCATAGGGTTTCGAGGAACTTATAAGGAAAAGAACAATAAAGTTGCTTATCCTATCTTAACTAAGCACGCACATAACGTCTTTAGTAAGAAAATTGTCTTAGTAATGAAACACATCTCAGTCATTAGCTTGATTATGAGCATGTGTATTTCATATTCATAAAAAGCAATTCACCTGTTTATTGAGAATGAACATTATATGTCATCCATATAGCGTGAAACCTATGTTACCCTGCTAAAACCCCTCAATAAGGTAACAGGTACTTACCAAAGAGTTATATCAAGACCTCGAGCGTGGCTGCCAGCGCGACTTGAAAGTGGCATACAATCACAGGGTATCTTTGATAAGCAGAGACCAGTCCCAGGTATGATTAGACCACACCCACATGGTAATTGACATAGGGACGGCAGCTAATTATTGTGACAAACATCTATCCTACAAGGATATCGTATGTCTAATAAGTAATGATTATTATCATTTTATCTGCCGGAGATTTCCTGGATGTAATTTGGATTTCGTCCTTGGTCAAGTTTTAGATGCTGTTAACAGGATAAACAGGCTATCATTGTTAGCAATACATTTTCGCTCTTAAGATTTGCAGATTAATGTCACATCTTTTTGTTAACACCGACGAGGAACTCTATGTGGTGAGGTGTCGCCTTGCCAATGTTGCTAGATGGGTATCGAAAGATAATTCTCTTTCAGTTATGGTATTATGATTATTCTACTTCTACTTCAAAATGTATTTTTGAAGCAGAATGTTTTGCCTTTTTTACGCTGTTGTCCCAATCGTGCTTAATTAAGAGTACCTCTTGAAATTCTCGGCTGGATATATGATACATTTGACAATAACTTGCAAATCGGGAATGATTTTACAAACTAGAGTTGTTGGTTCTGTATAACAATTTACAAATATTTTCCCAACTTCGCTTTTGATAGAACGATTTCACACCGAAACCATTTGGCTGCTTTTGGCTTCTGCGAGCATTAACGGGTTAACGGGATCTGAGAAAGCATTGTGTTCATCTGATTTGTGCTATTGTGAGTATCTGAACATGTGATGAATTGGATAAATTTCAAGAATGATACTTATTGTATACCTTTTTGCTAATCTGATTTCAACCAATAGAACGACATCATTCGTATCACTTGAAAGGGGATGCGGAAACAAATTCACCTTCAATGCAGACGCACTGCTAGCGAAAACAACGCAGTGGCAGTATTCCTAGAATCATCAGAAAATATAGCCGTGCTTCAGGACTTTTTTCATTTCTTCATTGCTAATGTTTTTAATTCAACACACATTGAAACTGAACGGGTTTACAGATACTTGTTCTATATTCATAAATGACTCGCAGGGTAGGTATTATATTTAAAGAGACATGTGCTATGTACTGTTGCTTGCTGTTTCCTTTTGCTGCCATGTAAATTTATATCTCCTTTTGCTGCGGGCCTTTCCTTGTGAACATATGGCCTAAGACGTTGCCACGGACTGCTAAATCTCTCTCACCACCGCCAAGATTCGTATCCACATCGGGGTATGTGAGAAGGTTGCCGCTGAATTAGGGTTATGAGATATTTTTGTGGGTACTCTCGTGTCCTCCGCCACTTACAACTGGCTAGTCATGACGACTTGAATACAAATATGGCAGAGAAGGTGACGAAAATCTTTTGCTGCACCTTTTAGATAGCATCAGTATTCTGTGTGGCTTACCGCTCAGGAATACTATTAACCTATATCCTTGTATTTCTCATGATTCTGTCTGATCTTATCAATTAGCGGAAAATCTTTGTCCACTCCAAGTATTTACGTACTATGAAGCAAAACAATAACACGGATGTTTAGGATCTGCAAAAGTAAGAACAATGGGAATTTAAGTAACTAACTTACAGGGCTCTGCCTTCATGATAGATAAGAGATTATTGACAGTGAGAAGTTGAATCACTGGCATTATTTTAATGTAAAGGTAGTTTATGGATTCTTTTATTGACCTCAGTTTACCTCTTTCATATTTCTATTTTAACATTAGAACTCACACAAGTATTTAAAGGTTAATGCTGGTCTCCCACATACGAATTTAATGTGCGAACATACACGATCTCAAGTGTACGATTGAAGCCACGAATTGCCTATAAAATTGCTGTTTTTCTTCATTCGTGAGACATGCACGTTCAACTTCGAAAGTATACGACATCCCACGACAGCATGTACGATTGATGTGCGACTGCAACATCAGATGTGCGATACTGTACGTTTTCTATTATAGCAAGTCGTAAGTAGGCGAACATATTCGTAGTTGGCTACGGATATGAAGATGCGTATGTATGCGAGTATGTGCGAATATGCACGACATAAACACGAATAATTACGTTATACATACGTATATATACGCCAGTTGTACGTCTACTTACGACAATATTCGATTAAATACGAATATGTTCAAACTAAAAATGGCAAAATTCGTAAGTACACTACGGTATGTGGTAAATTCACCGTCAATTCGTGGCTTTGTATGATACATTTTGGCCAATAATCTAATTTTTCATTCTGAAGTAGGTCACGTTTATAGCGGTACTTTTAATGAGTGTACGCAAATGTACGTATATGTACGATTACATACGACTATGTAAGACATATTACGATACGATGTTCAACAATGTACGCCAATGTTCGCCAAAAAATACTTCCCTACGACAGAATTTTTGTCGCACACAAAAGTTTTACATGTAAAACTTTTTTTTAAATTCGCAGCATTGCCTACGAAAACCTAAGACTCACTGCGAACAACCGCGATAAATCACGACAACACACGAAAAACTACGACTTTTTAATTCGCACCTTGTCGCACCTTAAAATTCGTATGTGGGAGACCAGCATAAAGGTGCTGTCCAACTTACGATTATTAAGGTAAGACAAGGTGCGAATTGGAAATTTGCAGTTTGTCTAATGCTGCTCTCCCACATACGAATCTAATGTGCGAACATACACGATCTCAAATCTACGATTAAAGCCACGAATTGGCTGTAAAATTGGTGTTTTCCACATTCGTTAGATATGTACGTTCAACTACTTTCGTAGGTTGTTGTACCTTGTCGAACATTTGATTAGTGTACGAAAATGTACGTCAATGTACGACAACATACGACAATGTACAACATGTTGCGACAGCATATTCGAAAATGTACAACAATGTTCGCCAAAAAATACTTCCCTACGACAGAATTGTTGTCGCACCCAAACGTTTTACATGTAAAACTTTTTTTTAAATTCGCAGCATTGCCTACGAAAACCTAAGACTGGCTGCGAACAACCACGATACATCACGACAACACTCGAATAACTACGACTTTTTAATTCGCACCTTGTCGCACCTTAAAATTCGTATGTGGGAGAGCAGCATTAGGTTTTCTTTGCTTATCGCGGTTGTTCGCAGTTATTCTTAGCTTTTCGTAGCTAAAGCTGCGATTCAGAAAAAAAGTTTTACATGTAATGCTGGTCTTCCACATACGAATTTTAAGGTGCGACAAGGTGCGAATTAAAAAGTCGTAGTTTTTCGTGTGTTGTCGTGATTTATATTGGTTGTTCGCAGTGAGTCTTAGGGTTTCGTAGGCAATGCTGCGAATTTAAAAAAAAGTTTTACATGTAAAACTTTTGGGTGCGACAAATTTTTTGTCGTAGGGAAGTATCTTTTGGCGAACATTGTTGTACATTGTGGAATATGCTGTCGCAACATGTCGTATATCAATCGTATATGCTGTCGTGGGATGTCGTATAATTTCGTGGTTGACCGTATATATCTAACGAATGTGGAAAACACCAATTTTATAGCCAATTCGTGGCTTTAATTGTAGACTTGAGATCGTGTATGTTCGCACATTAGATTCGTATGTGGGAGACCAGCATAAAACTTTGGTTTTTGAAAAATATATGTCGTAGTGATGATTTTTTTTACCGTACATTGACGTACACAGTTGCACATCATGTCGTTTATGTACGTGTATTTTCTTAAATTATCGTACATTGTTGTGGATTGTTGAACATCGATTCGTGGCATATCGTGCATTTTCTGACTTGAACATTCAAAAAAGGTTTACATTAGCCATCTTTATCATGACATAACAGGTATTAGGCCGAATTAAACAATTTAAACATTAAACAAAAATCGGAGTGTTGTTATAGATTTTGCATTTTTTAGTCAAACATACTCTTATTTTAACGAATATTGTCGTAATTAGAAGTGGCGTATACATGCATATGTATGTAGTATGCATTCGTACTTAGTTCGTTCATATTCGCACAGATCTGCATACATGCGCACCTTCATATTCGTTCACAAATACTACTATGTTCGCCTATTTACGAGAACTTACGCTATATAACGTACTGTGCGGCACATATAAGGATGTTGTCAAACATCAATTGTAGCTAGTGTCGTGGGATGTCGTATAATTTCGTATCTATTTCGTACAATTCGTATACATGCTGGGAACGTGATATTCACCATTTTTTTTATCAAATCCGTGGCTTTCGTCGTAGACATGCTTAAACAATCGTACATAAAATTTGCAGTGGGACAGCATTTTTAAGAACAGGTGTCTGCATTCGACATGGCCACGGATGACCAGTCACTTAATTAAGAAATAACTTCTGGAAGGGTTGTCCTATTAAAATCATCGGTGGGCTTTAAAGGGGATTGTCCATGTAATTGATAAACACATTAAGGAAATAGTTTGCTAACAGAATTATCTTCTTTTATGTTTGTACTGAGCCGATTATATGTTTTCTTTATTTCATGTTTGTACTTGGCTAAATGATTGACCTGCATACAGCGTGTGGCGGCAAGTGTCAGATGCAGATCTTACCTTAGTGAGAGCCTGTGAGCTAATGGTTAAATTACTGTGTAAGGGAAGCAATCTTAAGAGCAATGATATTAGACTGCGAGGCAGCACGATTTTTACCCATATGTGCAGCCTCTGTGATTTAGGCATAGTGGAGGATACAATACACGTTGTCATGCAGTGCCCCACAAAAGCGGGCATTAGACAGGAATTGTGCAATCAGATAGGCAACATATGCCCCCGAATAGAACACCAGGAATATTTTCATGTGATAATGGGAAAATTCATCCAAGGATGGGAGTTTGAGGATATGTATGTTGCCTATCTGGAAAGCATCCTGTCAGCAAGTCATGAGAATGTACATGAGAGCCACTAGGAGAGAAGGCATCGGGTAATATGTATACAGGGGGATGATCCCCATGTTACATAGGTAGGGAGTGTGCATTGGTCTCCCTAGCTACTCCTTAATACAGCTCATTCCCTTCTCATACTAGAGCGGTGTAAGAAGTGCGACTGGGCAACCATTGCAAGGTTACTCTTGCGTGTATATGAGGGTTAAGGTGGACAATGAATCATACCCTCCTCGTTAAACATGGGCTTCCTGTTCTTATGGGTTACCCTTTTCGGAGGGGTAGTCGGAGTACGACATCCAATTAATGTACAGTTAAAATCTATATATGTAATGTAATGTAATTTTAAGGTCTTGAACCTATTTTTTGCCTCGAAATATGTGACACACAATATCGAGTGGTTAACTGTATGTATAGGGACAGTCGGAGCACGACACCCACTTATGGTCTAATGTATTTGTTACATGGATGTATAAACCCCTTGTAGTCATGGTATTATAACAAGTAGCAAAGTTTTTCTGGGAGCTTCTGAGGTTTTTTGAGGCCCCATATTCGTCATTTGCAAAATAGTATAAGTCATGCTGTAATGACGTGTTCCGTCAGTTTGTGTACTCTCCCTCACTCACTAGCAGAATCTTGATATCAAGTGTACTTAAGGAGACGACACATTTACAATTATGTAATTTATCTTGGGTGTGAGGGATAGCACCTATGTAAGCATTCTGTGAGTATTTAGTTCGTGTGTAAGCCACTAGGTGGCGTCTGCGGTTAGAAAACAAGCAAGTGCTTTAGAATACAGCACTAGCCGCATCTCAGATGTGTAATCTGATGTATTTATGTTTATTATACGGATTTCAATATTTATTATCTAATAATTGCACTTCTATACGTAATATTAAAAAAATACCTGTAATGTGATGTTAGTGTCATTACCAGTGACGGTATTTTGAATAGTTTAAATGCAGGTACATAGGCAGTTTGCAAGTAACCTGTATCCCATGTTTAGTATGTTTAGTATGTATTACAGTTTCTGATGAAAATATTTGTAATTGTGTGAATTTTTGTAACTATATGTTACAGCCAATAAACATTCAATTCAATTCAATTCGATTCTTTCGTTTCTATAGAAGCAACATGAGGGATAGGAGGCCACATCTTACCTGATTGTGGGTAGTGTCTCCATAGACATCTCCCAGTATTCAATCCCCTGAGTTAGGTTAAGATAAAAGTATCGGTGTTGATACTGGCAACATCACCACATTTAACCTATGTACATATTACGTACAAACATGGTTTGAAACATATTAACATATCTTAGCAGCAAAATAAGACTAAGAGTAAGACTGATTTTTTAAAGAATATTCTTTAGTTTTTTCAGTACGTGCTAACCATGACCATCGTGTAGACTAACTACGAGTGTTGATTTCTCGCGAGAAGTTTGCATAGAGAGTATACTTGTTAGTGGATCTCTTGTCTAACTCAGGAGACAATGGTTGAGAGTTCTTATATAAGAATGTAAGTAAAATAATTTATTGTAAATAATAATCAGAGCAAAAAATGTATACACAGTTTAATTAATACTGCGTGCTTTGTTATTTTCCTCAATATTTTTAAAGGCCTAGTCTTTATATATTCCATTGTTGTCAGATTGTATGTATGTATCTTTATTGACCACGATATGAAAGAATAAAACGTACAATACTACATAATGAAAAACTAACAAAAGGATACCAAAACAAAGTTAACAGAATACAACTAACTCACACAGTGGCTTTATATATCTTCTGTATCATATCCTAGTTGGTGGATCTATTATTGTACATCACGCCAACATGTTTCAACTGCCCTGCATTCGAAGAGCATGTGTACATTGGTGTAAAAGTGTTTGCCACATGCATGCACCCTGGGCTATTTCTTATCCCCATCTTGGCATGAAAGTTGTTGTTTCTGTTCAGTCTCTCAATTCCTTAATGTATTTCTTATTTTCCTCTCTTAGTTATCATAACTGTGAGGGTCATAACGATACGAATCTGTATATCTGGCACCTGTGACTGCAATAGATACAATACAGTGCCTAAATTAAACACAATCATATAACCATTTATGGCTGTTCGTTTGAGAGATTACACTGCATTTATATGAAATGATTGCTTTAATCTGGATTAGAAATAAACCATTTATCTACAGTATCCACGATAAACATAATATAATATAGTGACTGGTACGCTCATGCTTAACTAATCCTAAAAATCGCCATTTAGCCAAGATCATGATTAAAATGGGCTTCAAGGGGATCTAGGTTCCTGGTTCGTGACTGCCGTATCATGTACTCTACCTTTGATCATAGGATACTCTCATTCCATTTGAAGTGAAGTTATAAATATGAGAGCAAACACCTGCTGCACCTCCAGCAGACGCCGACGACTATGTAAGTCGTCTTTCTTTGGAAATGTTTGTCATGAGCAGTATAAATCAAAAAGTCACTTCCCGCTTGGAAGATAGATGTACATCACACGACATGAGAAATCACTACAGGTTTGGATCACTTTCGATTTTCATTAAATGCCACTAATAGTGCGTTGGTGGACTTCAAAATCTGACCAATGTATTTTGATACCGATAGATGCACCTTAGAGCATGAGCGCTGCACATGCATGGCTGTAAAAAGGTGTGAATCCGCACCTGAAAGAGAGATGCATCGTCGTTAGCTCCAAAGTATAGGCCATACTATAGACTAATGCCAGAAAAAAGACTAGGTACCTACAATATACATTTGTTAGGTAAACCTGCCCGTCACCAAGTTTATTTGGTACAACTTTGATTTTCCCATAGTGTACAAACGTATCATTCGAATAAACCTTTTATAGCACCTTTAGCCTTGCTAAGTCTCCATCTTGCTGAATAAGACGATTTAGGTTCAGGTTCGTGACTGTCATTACCTTTATTCTACCTTTGATTGGCACTGCCATAGAGTTATAATTATTTCAGCTCCATATTTGCCAATGATCTACGGAATATTGGAGGCTTAGCTGAAAGGTTTCACTGTGTGGTCATTAGACCGCGTTTCAGGTAACCCAATCATCTCATTAAACCATAATAAGCTTAACTGACAGGTTTCACTGTGTAAATCTGTATATGTATATCGTTATATATACATGATAACCCGAACCTCTCATTAGACCGGGTTTCAGGTAACCCAATCTTCTCATTATACCATAATAAGCTATTGTCATGACTATAATTTGATCTACATGTTGATCATTAAGAGGATTCAGGTTCCAGGTTAGTGACTGCCATTATCTGTATCCTACATTTAATTGGCACTGCCAATGCTGTAACTAAGCAAGCTTCACATCTGCGTGTAATATTCAGTATAAAGGGGTCTTAAGAGACAGGTTCCATTGTCTTAATTCATACATTTATATCATGACATATACATAATCTCCCAAACCTCCACTTAGGCCTGGTTTCGGTTTTCTCATGCATGGATAACCACATCTTCTCATTAGACCTTATTAGATATATTGTAAGGAATTTAATTCCACATCCTAATGATTTTAAGACCACATTAGGAAATTTGTGCTATTGATTTTAATTATTTATGAATTATAGAATTAATATGCACACTTCATATTTCTTTTGTCCAAAAGGAATACTCTGCAACTAAATGACCCATCGGAACTTTTCGTGAAAGAAGGGAATTTCTTCCAGGTTTTGGTTTTCTGCCTAGTTGTGATATGACCTCAGCTTTTGAAGGTGATATAAAACTACATTTCGTCATACTATCCTTAACCATCTTTACTTTATACAAAATGTGTTGTATTTTGCAGTAAAAAGCATTAACCTTTTAACAGTTACCACAGTTGTAAAGATTCACATTCTTGGCACTATTCTTTTTCAAAGATTGTTTGATGTAATTCTGGGAAATTTATATTCCATTTGGTACATTCCAGATGTAAGATCTAAAGTGATTTTCCACAAGCACATTCTAATACAGTTAGATCCACTAACATATTCAGAGAAGAAGTTCATTTTTTTTGAAAGGGCTCAGAACCCTTCACGGGCCCGTTGGAACGGGCCAGCAATGGACCAGTAATAACGGGCATTTTATGGGCTTGTTATGACAGGCCCGTACGGGCTACCAACTTTTACCTGTCTAATAAGTTAAGATTCACTTATACCTTTTATGAAGAAGTCCTTTTTTGTCGAACTTTCATTAAAGTCTATTGTCTCGTTGGATTCAATTTTCATGTGAAGATACCTGAATCAGTACATGACCTATTAGCCCCAATGTCCACAAAGAGGAATTTGTAGTCCGCATCTGCCACTGCCAATTATACTATTGAGAAAAAAACTTGTAACTGAACAAATGTGTTCCTGATTGCTTTGGCTTTCTAATAGCAATATGTTTCCCATCAATGGCACCGAGGCAGTTATGAAAGTTCCTTAGACTGGAAAACCTCTCTGACACTTGTTTCCATTCTCCTGGGGATTTAGGTAATTTCATATCTCTATCAGAGAACTCCTGAATAATAGCCTCATAGGTTTCAGGTATGAAGAGTGATTATGTGTCGTCAGCCACTCCGAATCCATACTGCAATGTATTTTATGTATTCCCTGTCGCTGAATAAAGTCACTGCTATTTTGAGTCCTGGTTCTAAGGTGGGTCGCCAATTTGTATTTTTGTCTGAATGTGAGGTCCCACACGATGGAGGATTTCCATGAGGAGTTCTGGTGATGCTCTGATGATCAGTTTTAACTCTTTAACATCCTGCCCATCTAATTCTTGCAATGGATTTTTGTAATGGCCAAAAAGTGGTCGCCTTAATAGCCATGGCCTCACCCAGACATTGTTCTTGGGGCCCTCCTTATTCTCCCTTTCCGATCCTTTGTTGCCGGCGTTCAAAGTTACGAAGCACCAATAGTTCCGCAGCAAGTAGAAGGTCTAGTAAAATATGTCACCGAAGTGTCCCTGACTTGTCCCAGACAACCCCGAGACACAACTGTTTGCATATTTGTCTTGAGTAGCCACCTAGGACTTTGCTGGCATCCAAAAAGTTGTGATGTCCTGGATGTCCTAGTTATGTCTTGGTCAAAAGTCCTAGCTTGTCCTGTCTGTGTGAGCCGGGCTTAACCCTCTCAATTGTCACCTAATGATCCGGCTATGGACCTAGGTTACACATAATGGTCTTCCCTATTACCATGCAAATGACCAGGTTTAATGTTTATTTCGTTTGGATAGAGTATTAAAAAGTTTCTATTATCTACTTTTCTTTTCCTATGTTATTTTGTTAATATTTATACCTCTCGTGCATGTTTTAGCATACACATTAAATGTATTTGTTCTAAGAAGTATGGTTCTATTTTGTAACTATGTTACAGTCAATAAAGATACATACATACACATAATCCCCGACAGACAAAAAATAATTTTGCTACCTACGACAGGAAAATCAAGAATGAACTGCACAAATGTCAAAACACCAATGTACTCCCGATGATTCTGGGCCTCAATTTGGAAAAATATACTGTTAATTCATTACATTTGACGTTGTAACACTAATACCCATGTTTCTTATTCCGATTTTCTACCCCTGTAAACATGTCCGATGTTACACAAAACAAATTAGACACTGAGTCCTTAGAGAATTATTGTCAAAACTCATAAAAACGTGTTTTTTTGGTCTCATAGCTGGAGAATTATGATGCAGCCATGGGTCCATTGTAGAGCATCCCATGATAAGGCACTGTTAGAATAAAAAAGAGAACGTTTGGCACCTGCCAGTCCCCAAAGCTGTAGCAACCAGTTCTTGTGTTCCTATACACCAACTGCGTCAATCCAGAAAACACAGCATCACTTACTGAACCAGGCATACACAACGTTCGTAGCTACGTAGGCAAACCAGGAAAGAAAGCGCCACATGTTGAGACAGCATATACCGGTACTCAACGAGACTTGCAATACGTATGTGTAAAATGACATGTTCCACTGTGTATCATTTCACTATAGAAAATCTTACTACTCATTTGAACTTGTGTGCAACAGTAGCACTTGATACTACAAATGCTTTCTGGAGCAACAATAGTTTCCTTATATACTGTTTCTGAGAGCAATATGTTACCTATCTAAGGCTGGTTTAATTGTCTTAAGGCTGCAGCGTGATTCTGAAGATGTAAAAACATTTTAATGTTTCATTGGTCATTACTAGTGTTCTTCTGATTGTTCGAACATGCCGAACAGGGTTCGTTTGTGCCTCCGATTATGATGATCGAGCACAATGCTATCAGCACACCATAGCACAAATGCGCATGACACAATTACGCCAGTGTGTCTTGATACTGCTTGGGGTCGCGGTATCTTATAAATGATTAAGGTAAATAGCAATGGCGGCACGCTAAACTCTGTACACTACTTCGATTAATAATTGGTCATCGGTCATTGAGATGGACAGGTGATCGACTTGGAAAGTTTCAAAACACTATTCATTACGTCGGTGATGATAACAAGGTGGAATGGGCCCACAATTGAGGATTGCTTCCCAAGGACCACAGCTATTGGGAAACTGTCCTCACGGGGGTGATACATATCATATTTGTTTATCACAAGGCACAGCACATACTGGTTCCCCTTAGCCAATTGGATACTGGTTTACCTTGAAGTCACACGAGTGATTAGCCAATCATTTCAGAAGTCAAACTTCACTTCCATGACTGACATAAGGTTGGAGGATGTACACAACCATATACCAGTAAATTCAGAATTATTCTTGTATAATTCCTTTATTTCAACACCATGGCAGTTTAAGCCAAAGCTTTAACTCTTTCCTGAAATTACTTCCTACCAGACAATATAGGTAGAAGTTCAGGGCGTGATTGATATTCATGAGTATGGCAAACCAGACATAGATATTCACGTTGTCACACACCTGGTCTACTCCAAAGCGAACGGTATCAAACCAGACGTTTATATAGAGGGTGGCGATGGCTATGGGCATGGTGCAGCACACATAGATTGTGGTGATGGTGAGCAGTAGGATACTGGCAGCTGAGGTCACTGCTTCTTGCCGGTCACTTGATTGTACAGCAGGTGTAAGGAGAACATCCTGCGTGATGACCGCTACTCCTCCTATCCCATGGCTTGAGGGTCCGGCAGTGGCGGTGGGTGCCACAGCGCGGCGGCTTCTCAGGTAGCGATGGAGGAGCTTACTGGTGGTCAGTACATTCAGGACGACTATGATAGCGCTGGGTCCCCAGGAGTAGAGGATGCCATCTATAACAGGCCAAATGTTGACGAAGGCAGAGCAAACTGGGGCCCAGCAGGAGCAAAGCTGGAGAGTGAGAGAGCCTAATTGAACAGTGGCATAGGGACCCCACACAACGAAGGCATTGCTGTTGACAGCCAAGAGGAAGATTGTCCAGATTAGGATCAACCTGCGGATGACAGGTGGAGTTAGTATATTTGCCGTCTGCAGAGGCTTGTAAACTGCAATGAAGCGCTCTGCTGCTATGAGAGTCATAAGAAAGGCTGAGAGTTGACCGCACGTGAAGAGTAGAAAGTACATAAATGAGCAGTTGCCATTCACATACAGGTCAAACTCCCCCTTGGTAAAAGTGCGCACTGCGATATTGAGTGCTGACGCAATGAGAACCACTGTGTCCGTTACTGCAAGTGTTGCAAGGATGAAGGAATGCTGGATTTTCCGCACACGCTTTCTAGTTACAGTAACTAAAGATAGAGCATTCCCTGCAAATCCTAAGATCATGATAATCGGAGTCATCACTTTTACTGTGACTGAAGATTTGTCGCACCACCAATAAAGCTCGACAAAGAATAAGGGTCCAGGTAAAGGCTGCAGCTGCGAGGAGTTGGATAAGTTGTTCATTTTCTTGGTAACTGAAACAGAGATGGAGAGACGTTAGGAAAATCAAAAAGGTTCATGCATCAACAATCACTACAAAGAGTTCAACTACTTAAAATGTCCTGCAGTACTGTTGGAAGTCATAAGGAAACACACTAACACACTTATGGGGACAAATGCATATATATAATATATATATATATATATATATATATATATATATATATATATATATATATATATATATATATATATATATATATATATATGTATATATATATATTTGTATATATATATATATATATATTTATATATATATATATATATATATATATATATATATATATATATATATATATATATATATATATATATATATATATATATATATATATATATATGTATATATATATATATATATATATATATATATATATATATATATATATATATTCTTTATTGTTGTAACACCATCTTCACCAACGCTATGCTATCTTTCGTGATCCGTATTTATTTGGTTCCTTAACATTATGTTATCGCGCTTTCATAGTTGTTCAATCGTTGTTTTATTGCTATGCTCGCATTTATATCGTAATAGAATCTTTCCGATCTTTACCAAGTTGTTATTGAGTCACCTTTTTTGCTAACTAGGTCAAATTTCTACGACGCAACAACAATCTTGCCCAATCCCCTTATTCTTTACGCTCTTGACGGTGGTGTAAACCAGGGGCTTTAGTATATGTGGGTGCATGTATGTGTATATAAATGTGTGTATATATATATATATATATATATATATATATATATATATATATATATATATATATATATATATATATATATATATATATATATATATATATATAAATATATATATATATATATATATATATATATATATATATATATATATATATATATATATATATATATATATATATATACTGTATATATATATATATATATATATATATATATATATATATATATATATATATATATATATATATATATATATATATATATATATATGTATATATATTTATGTGTGTGTGTGAGTACCAAATAATCTATGCTAAATAATTGTCCTCTATGTAAAGATACAATAATGAAAAATGCAATACTTAGATAAAAACGCTCAAAAGCAATAAACTATTTCAGATCATAAGTGATACATTTGAAATCTTAAAGTGTGTCACAGTTGGTGAAACAGACCAATAATTTAAATAAGGGATAATGCCGTCTGAATAAAACCTTTCTCAAAGTGTTCCTTAAAGCTATTTAAATCAACATGTCCATTTCTGGATTTGATGCCATCGATGACATCGATACAATTATGTAAAGTATGTTTGACAGCCAAATGATAATCACATCTTCTTTTCCAAAAGGAAGGTGTTACAGTCAATTTGTATCTATACTAAAACACTCCTCTAATGCCTAATGATGCTCAGACCTCTGGACCACTGGCCAAGCTGAGGATGAATTGCTTGTAATTTGTTGTTGAATGTTTCAATCCACTCAGACTGCAATTTGTGTCTAAGGACATCATTGATAGTTTTTGAATAGCCCTATGGTATGCGAATTTCTGTTATTCTCCTCAAAAGGGGTGCCATTGCTTCTACATCTGCCTTCTTGATATCCCTAATGCAAACATGTCTGGGAATCCAGTAAAATAATATTCTTTTCTCATGGTACTGTACAAGCACTAGTCAGCATTGAAACAGCCCTTGTGTATTTACAGCTAAGATTATACATGTAAAACCAAGATGAACCAACTTAATCAGATATATCTAATCTTCATATAAACGAGTGAGATTTTGCGGTCCCGGATGCATCCCATTTTCCATGATTCTTTGCGCATTATGGAAGCGCAAGGAATTAGTAGCGGGAATTAGTAGCGGGTGCCATCTACCTCCAACCTGGCCAACTTGACGCATGCATGCTTCCCCTGGCAATGCGCTCGCTTACTGGCAGTGTCAGCCTCACATCATAATTATTCTGTACGAAATAGGAAACATGCGATATATATACAATACGTTTTCTAGGAATGAACTCTTTGGGTCTGTTTTTGTAGACTACATACTTTAATCAATTAATTCCCAAATTGATGTATGTCATGACAATGAAATTAGGTGTTATAGTTTGAACCAAGTTACAGTCAAGCTCACCCATAGTACCTTGCACCAAAAATATTTTGGGCTAACACACCTAGCATCAAAACATGTATTAGATTAAGACACCTTGGACCAAAATCATGTTTTGGGCCAACAGACTTAACGTCCAAAAACATTGGACTACCACACCTTCGACCAAAAACATGGTTTGGGCTAAGACACCTTGCACCAAAAACAGACTCTCGGCTAGGATATTGAGAGCTTCATCTTCTCTCATTCTCGCAATGCACCTATATGCCCTGGCTGAGTCGCAAATGTTTGCCAGCATTGTACATAAGCAACAGGATTGATTTACATACTTATCTATCAAATAAACAGCAAACAGTTATTTCATTAGCATCGAGTTGGTTATGATCTGCGATTATGAGATGTCCTTAGAGTTGATCGAATGCTGGGTATTCGTATAAGGAAATGTTTTACTTACCTGAGTGTAAATTGCATAGACTCTGTAGAGACCTTTTAGTGCAAATCCCACCGCCTCTCGGGTATATCAATGATAATGTGATATATGAGCAGCCTCTAGCAACGTACATATCTACATGATGCCATACTAGTCACTAGGCGAGGACATTCTGCCACGCCCATTTGACAATGCTGACATGCTCCGTTCACATGTATATGCCATGTAAATATGTTATGTTTACGTCATTGTAATGAAAGTCAGATGATCGTATATAGTTACCTCTGAGCACGTTTCCCACTATCAAGAACTCAGACAAGACCTTGCCAATAAAGCCTGGTTCAGAATGTCAAGAGCCTGTCTTGAGACTCGGCCAAGAACACCAGGAACACAAAGAAATTCGTGTCATGATCAATTCTCATGATAAATCATGGGGAATTTTGATTTTTGGAACTTTGTCAGGGATAAGTCACGGATCTATCTCAGACTTGTCTCCGAATGTCATTGAAAATTCCCAGATAAGTCTGTGTTAGTCAAAGATAAGTCTGCAACCTTACCAGATATTTTTCAGGAAAAAAATAATATACAAGAACTTCCCCGGATTTAAGCCAGATAATTTGCAGAAAAATCTGGGACACATCCCCTTTTTATCAATTAGTTTAATGCCTTACCTAACCTTTTGCAGATTTTGCCCAGATTGATCTGGGAGTAGTCCCCGATAGTGAAGAACAATCCTGGAATTCTTCCAGAACTACAAAAAACGGGTATATAAGATCTGATTTTAGAATGAAAAATCTTCAAAGTATCAGTGCCTATATATTTTTCAAGCACTACCTATGATTATATCATGTTGTCATAGTAATATCTAGACATTTTTCCCACACAGTGCATGACAATGTGTATTCGGTTTTATGTCCTTATAAGTATAAAAATGGGGTTCCTTTGCTAAACAATATCCTATATAGGAAAGGTCAAACATAGTACCATTTGGTTAACTCTTTTGTATCATTGGTATGAAAATGTCAAAAATACCTATTTCACAAAATTTAACCATCTGTAGTTTGAAAACTAACCTGATGACCTGCCATTTTCTCATTAAAATCATTGAATTGAGAGTTAAGGTAGAATTTGGTGGTAATTAAACTCGACATTTCTCACTTATACCAATTTGGGGTTAGAAACTTGTTTCTTGAATTCCGTATAATCGAACAAACTAGAATATTTTTTTTACAATTTTCCAGACACCACTGCAAATTTTGAAAAGTTATCTTAAAAAAACAGTTTAAGAAAATTTACCATAATGACTATACCTACCTATTCTAAAAGCCTTTTTTAACACTGGATGTTTTGGTTATAGTTATTTTCTTATTCATTGAGTTTGATGATTTAACTCATTTTAAGAAAATATGTATGATTGTATACAGTGAGACTTCCTTGCTTAAACATATCTTATATAAGAAACGGAAATGTGGTACCAATTCAGTAGCTCTTGTGTACCATTTTCATGAAAGTCTTCCAAAAAATATGCTTATTCACAAACTTTGCCCATCTGTGGTTCAATAATTAACTTGATGACCTGTGCTTTTCTTTATTTCTTCTTGTTAAGAGCATTGCGTCGATAGTTGAGACAAAACTTTAAATCAAACTCGGTATTTATAACTTATACTAATTTTGGGTTAAAAACTTGTTTCCAGAATTCCTTGATTTTGCTTCATAATTCCTAAATAGCAGCAGGAAAATAACTTCAACATGCCAGAAAAGTATTTCAAACAGCTTCAGCATTTCGGAAGGGATACAATTGGCAAAGAAAGAAACCAATTTTGGAAAAGATGTTTCAGACATGAATTGCAATATTTTCTTAAAAATGTGTGGAAATAGACTAAGCCAATGACCTCATGATTTCAAATCTTTTAGAATATCACTGCACTATGCTCTTTCCTCATGCAACGTTACAGGAAAATTAAACAGATTTCTTAAAGTGTCGTAAGACCTTTATGGAAATTGCCTCGAGGGCCAGTTGTTTCTTTGAAAATGAAGCTAATTACATGATGTAAAACCTGTTACCTGTTTTCGGTGAAAACAGGCCAAATATTCCCACCTTCTTTCAGCTATGTTTTGGTCAAAGTTCGACTGGCAACTAAGTCCATGGGCAGCGTTTGGAAAATAGGCTCACATACTTTAAAGACTTTTGCTTTTTAAAATAGATCTTAAATTCTTTGATTTTCTGAAATATGTTTGCCCAGATTTAAATTAACAAATTTATTATACTTACTTTGCATTAGGATTATTTTTCCACTGATTTTTACGATGAACCAAGTGTGAAAGAGCAAATAAAAACTTTTTTTCAAAAAGCTTTTTCAGGGAGGGAAAATAAAACTTTCATGCCAACTTTAGACTCTAGAGAGAGGATGAATAAACTATTGTTTTTCCTAACCATAAGAATGAGCAAATAAAGACCATGTGTGGCCTTCAATATATCATAGAATATCATTAGCACAAAAAGTAAAATGACACTATCAATAATGCAAAAAAAACCAATTAGTTCAGGAATGCCCTCAAGAGATCAATTCCTTTTTGTCGCACGTCGGCCATATTAGAAAATTACCCTGAATTCTCCGGCCATACCCATTAAATACACGTTTTTTGTAGTTCTGGGAGAATTCTGGGATTGCTCTTCACTATTGGCGAATATTTCTAGTTTGATCTGGGTAAAGTCTGCGAAAATCTTTGTAAGGCATGAAACGGGGATGTGTCCCAAATTCTTCTTCTAACTATCTGGGATAAATCCGGGGAAGTTCTTGTACATTCTTTTTGCCCTAAGAAATATATGGTTAGGTTGCAGACATATCTGTGACTAACACAGACTTATCTGGGAATTGTCAATGACATTCGGAGACAAGTCTGGGATAGGTCTGTGACTTATCCCAGGATAACAGAAGATTTGTGACTTACTATTTTCTCTGTCTGCTCTCAGAACTCGCCGATCTCAGGGCGGCCGCGAAGTACTGATCCACCCAAGCCTTCCGACCTGACAAGTTGACAAACCACAAGTCTCACCTATCATCACCTATCATGTAACGAGATTGCCAGGTCACGTGATCTCGCGATCAGCGACCTGCAAGGCTGCCGGTGTTGGTAACCCACTACGGCAAGTGAGGGAGGACGGACAACAGAGGAAAGCCAAGGCGCTGCGCCAAAGAAACCCAAAACCGTGATAGCATGCAAAGCAAGCGTAGCTTCGGGTGATGGGAACAATCACCGTCCACCAAAATTATGACTAAGCCGTAACTACAGTTAATACATCACTCCTCTCTCAGCTTCGAGGAGGGCCACCCACTACTCCTCCTTTTCACCATCAGGCTTGTGGCTCAGCGCACTCTAATCACAGTGCACTTCGTTTGGCAACTAGTACTCCTTTCACTCGGTTTGCAGAGGAGAGGCTACGTCTTCTTCCAGACATCCCTGCAAGAAATAAGGCTCACAGCACTTGGTCCGGTGACGCAGCTCTTCTTTACATTCCCCAGGCGTTGGCTAGGTAACCAGCGTCACAGAAACTCGCAGCCGGCCAGCGTTAACTCCCCATATAAGAATGTGGCTGCAGCAGCCCCTTTTCAAGCCAAAACTTAATTAATTTGGCACTTAAATAATCTACTCTACTCTTACTACACTACTTACTACTTAATTACTACTCTTAATGTATCAATACTGATACATTGGTGTTTTGACCCGATGTTGCAATTTATGGTAAATAAACAAGCAGACCATCCAGTTCTGAGTAATGTTGAAAAATGGGTTGGTCATTTTTGGGCATTGTGACGCAGAGCGCTAGTTTTTGCCTTGTTTACTACCTGCACCACCTTTTGTTTAATTCCCTAACTAATTCCAGTCAAGTGACTGCATGATTGCCGTGGACTACTGTGTACTAAACCTCCCCTTGATACGCAGCTACATAATGATTGAAATGGCATTTTAGTTTATTGACATGTTATGCATGGACATTTGTACAACCAGTTGCTGACTGAAGTACGCCCGGCTGGTGCAAGAATTAAATGTCTTCACTAAACCATAACCTATTTTAATTATCAGCCATGTCAATTCATTGTGTTTCAAGGTGATGGCCTGTAAAATGCCTACACATCAAGGAAATCTCTGTGGGCACACTTTTAGTTTTACACATGACAGCTCACTAAGAAAAACAGACTAAAGACGTCCACAACGATCCAACAGTTTCACATTCAGTATAACCAGATCAGGAGAGAACCTTCTTCAAAATGAACTAAAGAAATACAATACATCACAAACACATGGTGGATATTAATACAACAGAGATATCGCGGTTACATGTCTCTAGAATAGTCATGACAGCCAGCACTTTTAACCATCTAGATAAGGTTCTCAATCTTTCATAAATATACTTCCTACTAGATATTCAAGAACTATGTATGCTACACATAAATGCTACATTAGTGCTTCATCGCTGTGTACTTGAGGACATTGACTAGAAGTCAATGGCTGTGTCTTAAGCCAAAACTAAAATACCTATGTCACACAAACTAGAAAAGCACCTTTAATAAGAACCCAAATATAGAATACTCAAAGAGTGAAGTTTTAATTGATAGCATTTAATAATACATAGGAGAAGTACAGGTGCGTTCCGGAAACTGCCAAAATGCTGCTTCTCAGGTGACTGCCTATAGTGGACTGAAAATAGTGTGGCAAGTGGTCAGTCAGGTTTGACCAAGGGAGCAGTTGTTAACTATGAATGAACATGGGGAGAAGTTCTTATTTGTCCATGCAGTTCAGAGTCAGTATACTACACCACATCACCTAAATTTCTAGATATCCATATTAGTCAACTTCAAAACAATTTTTCGATTATTGCTATAAACAAAATTATCTCGAAATATCAAAGTGATTTATTTCAAATATATATCTTGGGGGTAGGCTTGCAAATAGTAATAGATAAGATAAAATTCCCACATTTTACAAGAAGCGAAGGTTGTGCGTGCCAACTTCGTGACGATACAACTATTTTGTCGTTGGTAGAAATACAATACACTGCACAGCTCACTACTAATAAGGGTGCATGTGTTTGTGGAGGTTGAATAATATTGCAAATGTACAGTTGATAGGCACATTATTAGTGTGCCAGGTGTGGAACACGACGATTGAAGAAGCAACCTGGCATATCAGACATGAACGACCCAAATACTACAGTGGGACACGCATATGTTTTTGTTTATTGCATGTCAACCAATCTAATAGAAAAATGGCATTTGTTTGATTCACACACATGTATAATATAGGAATATTGTCCATATGCAAAGTCGTACACTTGTAAATATTTGATCGCGAGCAATACAATTTAACTGTTAAATATCTTCATAAGATTCATATCATCTGTAATGTATAGATATATACAACAACATATAGAAGAAAATAATATCTTCTCAATCTTTCAAGTCCATTCACCTACCAAATAAATAGTCTATGTCATTCTTTCAATCAGCTCAATAGTTTTCATTTATCATGTAACTTTAAAAGATTTTTTTCACTTGTGATATATTAGAGTGGTTAACAGTATTTCAGTATTTAATCACGAGGAATATGTGATAGATGATAGCATATTTCCCCAGGTCCACAAGGATTTCTTTTTATTTTACTTATTGGATAGTTAGTGAAACAAATACTATTTATACACTAAGAAAGATTCGTTATCATTTCTTCATGCTGCTCTGCTGCACTAAATCCTTTGATGGTAAACAATATCATTAAGATTCAGATGTCATATGAGAGTATACATGTACGTATCTTTATTGACTACATATCTCGCCATAAGAATCCATACAAAAATGATAAATAAACCATAACAGTAATATGCAAAATTAGAAATCCGAAGAGTAATAAGAGTATGAAAGCATTGTAAGAACGAACATGTATACAGCTTGATAGAAATCAATGTCAATAAAGACCCAAATACAATAGAGCAGAATAAGTGATAATGATACGTCATACCAGGTTACTTTCAAGTATATACGCACACCTAGGAGTCCGAAAGAAACACTAAAGCATCATTAACTCAATTAAGTTAAAGCAAACTAACGTCTACGATATTATCCAACACCTTCTCTCTTCAACACTGCGAGTATATCTTATCGAGATCTTTATATGTATATATATATATATATATATATATATATATATATATATATATATATATATATATATATATATATATATATAGATATATAGATATGTATATATATATATATATATATATATATATATATATATATATATATATATATATACATATATATATATATATATATATAAATATATATGTATATATATATACATATATATAAACATATATATATATATATATATATATATATATATATATATATATATATATATATATATATATATATATATATATATATATATATATATATATATATATATATATGTGTGTGTGTGTGTGTATATACATAAATATACATATATATATATATATATATATATATATATATATATATATATATATATATATATATATATATATATATATATATATATATATATATATATATATATATATATATATATATATATATATATATATATATATAGATGTGTGTGTGTGTGTGTGTGTGTGTGTGTGTGTGTGTTCATTGCCATTTATTTATTTATATATATATATATATATATATATATATATATGTGTGTGTGTGTGTGTATATACATAAATATACATATATATATATATATATATATATATATATATATATATATATATATATATATATATATATATATATATATATATATATATATATGTGTGTGTGTGTGTGTGTGTGTGTGTGTGTGTGTGTGTGTGTGTGTGTTCATTGCCATTTATTCAGTTTGCATTTCATCTTTTTTATCTTTCAGTAACAATTCCTGAATGATTGCCAAAGGATTTTGCGACGCATAACGGAATTTTCTTATGGAAGTCTTAAGCATGAATGTGTAATGCTTTAAAGATCAATCCAACACCGTTGGCATATTTACACGATAGTGAATGGTGTACATATGCGGATAATGGCCCTACTTAACGTGTATATATAGGAGGAGGAATAGCAGACATACAACTGCCCATTAGCCAGCGAGTTATACTTGTCCTACTACATTCTGGCATACTGACGCCACGCAACACAACGATTACAAAGCAGTTATTCTTATAATATGTACTGTATGTGCCATGTCACTCGACAGAATCTGCCCTTTTATTTGCCAACTCTCAGCACACCTACTATATACGTACTATTCCTGGAATATACAGAATTATTCCAAAAATGGCAAGATTGCTTATCTTATTCTAGACATGGCATGATTGCTTAATCAGTAGTATTTTACAGTGAAAGCATACTAAGTAAGGGATTTCAATCAAACACTACGTTTCGTACACTACATACAAAGGGTATGTGTGCCATAATATTGATACAAGCGGGACAAAAACCATGAGAGAGAAAAAACCTACATACGTTACATACATTATAAAATTGTATATTTCCCACGATATAGATTCAATAAAATGATAAAGAAACATATCTGTCAACAGAGTAAACAAGTGGCGTTTAAATCATGTGAGATAAAAGAAAACTTAACATTGTTTATAAAAGTGTGCAATAAATTGATAGTGTGGTTCATAAATGCGCACTAGATATAGAGTGTCTATCTGTTACATAATTGGCACTGAATCAAAGTAAAATGGTAGCACTTTGCTCATGGACGTTCATACCTTCTTTTCTTTCTCGGCTTCCAATGCTAAAGAGCTATGTTGCCTAGAGGGGTGAGCGGGATTGACGTCATACATCCCACCTTTGCCTATAGCTTTTTCACCTTCTCCTGTAGGTCTCGTAACACAAAACGATCGTTGATTGCAATGTGAACAGTGTCGCTGCACTATGTGTTGGTCATAATAATTCCGATCTGTCTGTCGCTTTCCAAATGTTATGTAACTTGCATGTATATAGAAGGTTACGTCTATATCAAACGTGTATTAGGGAGACGCGATAAATGCTGCACTTACAAGCAAAGATTTTTTTATCTTGGGAAAATTGGTCAAGGTATTAAGCGTGTTTCATTACTCAACTCTGCCCTGATAGCTGAGTGGTTTAGCGTGTTGCCATTGAGAGTTCGCGTCGCTAACCACTATTCTGGGTTCGAATCCCAGCTGATGCGCTTATCAAGTATTTTGGTGTTGGATTCCACGCACGCACGCACACACACTTATACAAATACATACATACATACATACATACATACATACATTAGCACAAACATACATGCATACATACATACTTTACATACATACATGCATACATACAGTACATACATACAGTACATACACACATACATATATACATACATACATACATACATGCATGCATACATTCGCACATGCGTACAAACATACATACATACATGCATATATGCATACATACATACACATACATACATACATACATTCACCGTGCATTCATTTTCTTGCACGCGATAGGTCACACATGCCTGAAGTGTGTTGTTTCCATGGCTGTAGGGCTCACCATCACTTACATGACAACGCATTATGGCATGGCTTTTCCTTGGATCGTTTCCACATCAATACAGAGAAAGAAGATGAGAAGGGTTACCACTTCTCATCAGACAGACAGGCAAACTAGAACAACAGTGATTCTTCTCTGGTTCTCTAAGGTAGGTAGTTTTACTGGGCAATGTTCAATATGTTTTAATTTCGATTTACTTTTGATTATTGAATATTGATCTAGGCTATCAAGTGTATAAATTTGTTTTTTGAAAATTTATTTGTATTTGAAAATCGTCCTTATCATTTATTGTATTTCTTCATCAGGAACCATAGCTGGTGTTGTGCTATGAGTACCAGCATAATTCCAAAAGGTATTGCCTAGGCATTGTGACATATTCCATGATCGAATGGTCGAGAATACATATGTCAAGTTGATACTCATATTCCAAATCATCAGATAGTTGATCTCAGAGGAGCAGGTGTTTTTCTTGTCTCATAACATCATTATACTTCAATGAATTCAAATGACAAGAATAGATGGAGATCACAGAGGAAGCATGGTATAAGTCAGCCATGTTTTATGGATTAATATGAATATCTCTTCTGTAACCGACCCTCTGAACATCAACATCATGGATTTGATTATTGAAAAGAAAAACTTCTTATTAAGCTAAATGTTATCAAAGGTTTTTTTTTACAACTAGTGACATCAGGTTTTACTTTGTTTGATTGAAAGTCATCCTTTCACGTGGAAAATATGTGGTTTCATTACATTCTTTCTTTTAAAAGAAAACCTTCTCGTAGCCAGTATCACCACATTTATTTCAGAATAAGATGCATTCGAACCAGTTTCTTAGATACTGTAAATCACTTTAAAATGGCGTGAACATTAAATATCGCAATTACGATACTGCCCTGGATAGCGTGATCTAGGTATATCGGTGAACGGGAAGAGCAGCAGCAAGTTCAATTAAGATTTTAAAAAAGACGGGAATTTTACAATAGCGCACATGGGCAGGGCGCTATTATAGCTACCTTATTGTTCCCGCTATACTTATTTGATTAACAGTAGTCGAAAGCTTGTCATGTATACCTAAATGCCTCTTAGAAAATGTGTCACTGACTGTGATAGAATTGGTTCTAAAAGAATAAACCAGTATTTCATATTGAATTTCCTTGCTTATTTTGGCTGGTCATTTATTCCTAAACTTGTCAATGGTTTCCAAGGACTCATGAATCATTCTCTCTTCCCGTTCATACATTATCCATATTTTGATGGAATAGAGGTTTTTTTATCACATGCTTCGCTTGAGTAATGTGTAGTTTTGTATTTCTTTGCAAAGGATCTATAACTTTCTTTGTGAGAAAAACAATACCGTTAATTGCTATATCATCTCCTATTTCCGCCAAAATCTTTTTTCCTGTCGGAAAAATTGTTTCCTCCCAAAGAGAATTAGTTATCGAACAAGTGTTAATCGTTTGTTCTAAGATATCATGTTCATCCTTATTACAAACACAATCACTCTTTCACGCAGTGACTTTTTGAATACCTGTCTAAAATAGCAATCACTGCATGTTTTAATACAAGTTGTGTAAATTGCCAAATGTTTTCTGAATCATGGGAAAAACACAGATTTTCAAATGTATTTGTCCAGGTGAATGCTTAGGTATGCCGCTGTTTCTAGACAACCGGATTTCGATAACATTAGTCTTATCATTATTCATTGATAAACCAAAGATTATTCTAAACTACTTCAAAATCTTTATGATCAAACTGCTGGCACGTTCATTGATAAATGAAGTTGTATCATCATTGTATAGCGATACTTTAGTATCTATCCCACAAATGGTCACACCCTGCCCTGATGGCCTTGTGGACTGTTAGCTGCTGTCTCTCACCACTGCCTGGGTTCGAATCCCATATGGAGCATGTGAGAAAGTTGCCAGTGACTTGGGCTTAGGAAGTGGTTTTCGCCGGGTACTCAAGTTTCCTCCATCAGTCACAACTGTCTAGTCCCGCCTTAGCTGCAATATGGCAGAAAATAGTGACGATGAAATTAAATTCCACTTTGTATATAAAGAAGAGTTATGTGGAGTTTTATGGTGTAGCCCCTTGTCTACGTCCACCGGATAGAATGATATTTTCTGACAGATGTATATTTATCTAAACCCATGAAAAAGAAACGTTTTGAAAGGTTGATCATCTTATCGCGTCAAAAGCTTTTGCAAATAGTGTCGTAAGACTGAACGACTTCAATAGTTGAACAAAGTTAATCACTTTGTTGTAATGGGTCCTGACATGTATTAAGTGGGGCCAGCCATGGTGGTCATGTCGTCTAAGGCGTTGCCACTGACTGCTAGCAGTCTCTCACCACTGTCTGGGTTCGAATCCCGGGACATGTAAGAATTTGCCACTGAGCTTTTTTTATTATTTTTTATGAAGTTTCTTGTTAAATATCCTTCAAGTCAGATATAACCATCGCATGAGGTTCAGAGTCACAGTACAGACATATATGTATGCATATAAAAATATCAAAGTAAATGTTGATATGGAAGCATAAAATGAAATGAGGTTTTTGCTGTTGGCAAATCGCATATGAATACCATAAAGCGACATAGTTGATGTCAATATATAAGAGAGATGTTTCTATCACTTTGGATATGCAATTTATGGTGCCTTCTAATACGATGTAGGGTAATCTATTGTGTTTCAGAGTTTCATCAAGCACTTGTAGCATCTACTACTTGAACTCTTACAAGAAGATTCATAGGGAATGTTTTTATCATAAAAGTGCTTTTTCGCTGTATCACAAAAAATATTTGGAAGGTTTCTCCCTAGATTATTTCTGGACCTCATCATGCTTCCTTATATATATTCTCCCTTAATTGTGTCAAATCTTCTCGTTTTTGTTTTAGTTTGAGGTTTGAATCTTTATGAGTACGGTTTTATCAAAGTCTTCCTCTAAAAGGAGTATCCATTTGGTCACACCTCATTTTTCGAGTTTCTTGCAGTCACAGGATATCTACATCTTGATTTTTTTTATTTTTCAATAAGAACCTTTCTTTTGAATTCCCGCCTCAAGCCTCTTATATTCGAGGCGATGAGTTTATGCCTGTTACTAACCATAATCTTAAGCTAAGAAGGGAGTTTAATAATATGAAGATAGCTGCGGCCAACATACTCGTAAATAGTTGTGAATGTAAATGAAGTGGAAAGGTGAGTGGCACAATCATGAACACCTCACCAGCAGTCTCAACTACTAGCGTTGTGCAACACACAGTGATGTCCTCTACAAAATGCAGAAACCAGCAGCACTGAACCACTGGTAAAATCAAATACATAACATAAATATTGGCATACATGCATAACCTAAACATAAACCAGAAACGGTTATAGAAATGCCAAATAATATTGAGCACTAACATAAATGAATATCCTAAGGAAATAAGCTCTTACTAATATTGTAAAAGGAATGTTTACACTATGTTGATACTGAAGAGTTCTAATGTTTCTTTTGGTTATTTTACTTTGACTTATTAGTTTACGGTAAGAGTCACGTGTTTCATTTGTTAAGTAGACTGTGACTTTTGTAATTTAAGATGATATTTACATTGGAAAATACTCAGCAACCCTTGACATAAAACCTTTGTGCCATTGTAAATTATAGGGACATACTTAAATAAAGTAAACAAAGTATAACTATTCCGCCATCGTTCTCTGACATTACCGAGCGCATATTAAGGGCATGTTGCACAACAAAACAAATAGCCCCTAATGTACTGTATGAATAGATAATGAAATGAAACCATTACAGAATTACTGTTAATGAACATTACTTATACCAGCCACGATACTCAGACAATGTGTGTTCCTTAGTAGGTAAGCCAAATACATTGTCTCACACCCACCCCACGCTGCAATCAGAGCTGTGAGACTTCAACATTGAATTCAGTATAGGGTAACACCAGAACAACTCTGAGGGCAGCATAGGGAAAATTCGTTAGTTACTTAGATTATTAAACCATATGAGATGCAATTATAATTTATCTAAACTCATAGGTCCTGCAGAGCATAATCATAGAGAATTAACCTACGTCCTTATATACACAAATATTGTTATAATGACACTTGTTAAGTAACTACATCATTATAAAGAAAGAATGATACGAAAGATACTTCTGTAGGCATCATATATAAAGGTATAACTATAAAGACATTACACACAAGTACCCATACCCCTATAAAGGATGAATGATACCACACACTGTTTCGGAAAGATGAATATGCGGATAGAGTTAGATCCTCTAACTAAAGTGTATGAAATCTTCCATACGTGTGTTGCAGAACAAAAGAGACAACAGTCTCAAACTGGAATCACCCCTCACCAAAACCCTGGCTGTGAGACTTTAAGATTGAAGTTGATGTGAGTCATTTGCCGGGCAAAACCGATGGCAACCTTACTTTATTGCTCCATATACGGAAGCCTTGAAAGGTTAATGCGTATAAGCCATATTTAGGATTGCGGTCAGCTATTGGTTGTGTTGTATTACATGAATCAAAACTTTGCTAATCGTTTGTTATAATAAAACTGATATATCTGGATGCCTGTTTCATGTTAATCCGTTTTAGAAGTGATAGAGGAGACAGGAGTTGCGTCATATGATTATAATCACATAATTGAAGTTTATTTGTTTTGTTTTTTATTCTGGTGTCAATGGTGTTCATCACATTTAGTCCTTCAGTGAGGATAGAGTATTATTAGTTACACCCTGTTGGAAAGTGCGGTACTGCCTGATATCCACCTGAAGTCATCCATATCCCACGAGGCGGAGCCGAGTGTGATATGGATGACTGAGAGTGGATAGCAGGCCGTACCGCACTTTCCAACAGGGCGTAACGAATTTATCACCTGCTCTTTTATGAAAAAGAACAAATACATCTCATATGATACGGCTGGCTGATTTTTTTTTAAATTTAAAAAAAAATCTAGTTTTTAAAAAAAAATTCTTTTATCTATTTATGTATTTTTTAATCATTTTTTTTTATTTAAAAAAAAAGAATTTTGAATTTTTCTTATATTTTTTTTATTTCATTTTTTTTTTAATTTGATTTTTTATTTTATTTTATTTCATATATATATATTTTTTTATTATTATTTTTTTAATAAAACCTGGTGACCTCTAGTCTGTCAGAGTGGTGATATCAAATTGTTCTCCAAGTGGTGGTATTGGATTCTGCCGTGTGGTATTGAATCTGCAATGGGTGAACGGCTCCAGATCTAACACCTATTGACCAATCAGCATCAAGAATCATAGCAGAGCAGGTGATAAAATTAGTTACGCCCTGTTGGAAAGTGCAATCCGGCCTAATATTCAACCGAATTCATCCAGATCTCTCGAGGCGTAGCCGAGTGGGATCTGGATGACTGAGGGTGGATAGCAAGCAGGATTGCACTTTCCAACAGGGCGTAACGAATTTATCACTTGCTTTTTCATGCAAAGAAAAAATTACTTTGGATGTCAGAACGATACTGCTGCCCAAGTGGTAATATTGACTTTTGCCGTGCGATATTGAATTCCGCCGTTCGATATTGAATCTACAAAGTGTGAACAAATCCAGATCTAACAGCTATTGACCAATCAGCATAGAGAATTACAGCAGAGCAGGTGATAAAGTAAAGTACAGTATAGTATGTCTATCGATTGCACCTACCAAATTATACAGTATGTAAAAAACAAAAACTGAACATGAACATAGGTATTGAATAATATAGGTATTTGCCCGTGTAGAACAGTAAAAGCAAAATGCCGAAGACCTGTGTTGATAGTAGAGGTCCTATATACACAATATAAGGGGGTGAAATTACAAAGAGTAGGATGTAAAACACATCAAGAAGTAATGATTAAGCATAGGAGCTCTGAGGCTCTACTAATGACAACACTATTAATGTGTCAACTAGGCGGTTTACAAGGTGTACTTCAATTCTCAAGGTGATATGAAGCTTTAAACTTAAACATCCCTCTGTGGATGTATAACACGCTAGCTATAAATGTAATCTAACTTCGCTTCACTATAATTTTCTACTTTCATCCACAGCAAGTCGTGTAACCCTTGTTGTCTTTCTGGTGTAGTGTTGTCACTGAGAGGCTGGGACTATGGATATCATAATTCATGTTGTCTGGGCTACCTCTGACCTTTCAATTTTCTTCAAATTAGCTTACTTGACGTCTTCCAAATTCAATATCTATTAGTGGAAAAAAACGGAGTACCAGTGAGAACAAGCGCCTGATCCTAAGTCACCTAAAACAATATTGCAAGCATTGTAATTTCGTAGAAGGTTGCAATAAGTATATATATATATATATATATATATATATATATATATATATATATATATATATATATATATATATATATATATATATATATATATCAGTTATTACCCTTTACCTCTCACTGCAATCTTATTCCATTATTTTTACAACTTGAATTCCCCTCCATACTAAAATACGTATTGTGTGACTTCCTGTGTATGGGGGTGCCAGATTATGATGCACACGTGATGTAGCTGTTGGTCTTATATAACAGTATATATGTAAGGTGTCACTTTGCTTGTGGATGTCGTCCAGCTTAAGCCATTTTATTCGAAGCACTTATGAGATGAACACTGTATCCCTAGCCAGCTCTCTCCTTATTGCTTTACAGCCATACTAGAACACAAGAAACTGATTCAAGGAGGGACTATATATTAGTGAAGAGCAGTGGGTGCATTTAGTGTATAAGGTAAGTTAGTGCTTAGAAAACTGTGAAGTAGTTTGCCGTCATATTAGTATACAGGTAAGTATTTTTTTTTAAATTTCAAATTGATTTCTAATCAGTGAATTTTAACTGGGTCTGTGTCTGAGCTAAGTGCGTTGTCATGTTGCCATTGTCTTTATGTTACGCTTGTATACTTGTTACTCGTTCTATTAATATTAATAATAATTGATATTTGATATAGCGCCCTCTCCACCTATAATGTTCAAAAGCGCTTTAGAGTCATTTGTCGCTTTAGTTGTCATGGTCCATACAGTCAATTAAACTTCTTTCGAAATAGCAATGTTTTCAGCTGTTTCTTGAAGTTTTGCACACTATCAGTAGCCTTGATGTTGTCAGGGAGCTCATTCCAAAGGCGTGGGGCATAGGCACAAAATACTCTGTCACCAAACCTTTTCAGATTAGTGAGTGGTATCTGTAATAAGTTCTTAGTGTTTGATCTTAGAGTTCTTGTATTGGCTTGTTTGACTAACAGTTCCCTCAAGTATAGAGGGGCACATCCTTGCATGCATTAGAAAGTCAAAAGCAGAATCTTGAACTCAATCCTTTTCCTGATGGGCAGCCAGTGAAGATCTTTTAGAACTGCTGTAATTTGATCATACATTTTGGAGCCACTAACCACTCTAGCAGCATTGTTTTGGACTTTCTGGAGCCTGCATAGCAGCTCATCAGTAATTCCACAGAGATGTCCTTTAGAATAGTCAAGGCGTCATGTCACCAGTGAGATGATGGCACTCTTGGTTGTATCAGTATTGAGACATTTCATATTTTTCCAATGTTCCTAAGGTGGTAATTTGACATTTGATAACTTTTGATACTTGCGCATGTAAGAACATTTGACATACCAAGGTAGTCAAATTGATAAAATTTTAATGAGAGGTTTATAATCAGGAGGTATTTTGCCACTGGTAGGTAATGGTGGATTATTTGTCTTCATATTGACTTGATAAAAAAGATTACACAATCATATAAACTAATATCATTGCCATTTTGAAGGCAATATGTTGGATTTGTACATGGTGAGTACCTGTGATATTGTGAAATCACTGATATATATCATGATAATGGCATTTCAAACAATATCCATTTTTCAAAAAAGAGATGACATTTGGGCACAAGAAGATGCCCTACGGAATGGAACCGCGCCATGTGTGACGTCCGTAAAGATATCATATGGAATGAATGTCATGAATGTAAGGGTGTAACTCTATCTTTTGCGTTTTATGCCAACTTGGTGAAGCAAGATTGTTTGGCGTCTAGAACAGGCCTTTGTAATATCCTCTAGTTGTACGACACCTAATCAAGCAACGTTAATATCTACAATACCGCATTACAGCGACACGATATAAAATACAACAGCACACGTAATAGTATCATTTTATTTTGCGTGTAGGAACATTTCATATCACGCTTCCTTTAAATTTAGAACCATTTCTAATGTAAAAAAGTGGAAGGACCTAAAAGTCTATCTTATACAACGATTTGTATAAGATGTTCTTTTTATTTCAGAGGTATGAATATTTCGTATCACGATTTATTTTTATATAGAACCGTTTGTAATGTGAAAGAGTGGAATAACCAGGCAAAATCGTGACAGGTCAGAGGAAAGAATTGTATTTACGTCCTTTTTCATCGCCTAGCCCCACGTCACTGTCACCTTTCTCTCATGCTCAAGACGGGATTGAAACCCGGGCAGTGGTGAGAGACAGCAAGCAGACACATCGTATTAACTGTATTGGTCTTCAACCGAATGTGCTGGAAGAAAACCGGTTTAACGGCGAAAACGAACGTTTAACCCAAAGTCTCGTGCACCTTTCTAACAAGGCTCGGACGGGTATGGAACCCAGGCAAGGGTGAGAGACAGCTAGCAGAGGGCGGCAACGCTCTAGACCACGAGGTCCTTAGGGCAGGTTTAGGTATAGAAGTGGCTAGTCACGAGTCAGCCGCAATATGGCAGAAAAAGGGACGGGATATAAAAGTTCAAATGCCAAAATGTCACAAAACTATAAATACTAAGAACTGCTCACATGAACATATTGTTTATTGCACTCAGTGACAGTGACCTGGGGCTGGGCGGTGGTTTTCGCTGGGTACTCCGGTTACCCCCCGCAGCTACAACTAGCTAGTCACAATAGTGTGACGAAAAATCTCTCAAAATCTGAGTGAACAAACTGGCCAAGCCTCTTGATCCGATTCCGGGGAGCCGTAGGATACAATACATCATAAAAACCGCTTAGAAATAACGAACTATTGCACTTTATAGATTATTTCCGAGCGAAGTCATTGCCGGGGCCCTCAGGCCCCGGCAATATAGACGAGCTTAAAAAATATAGGTACGGTCTGCGCCATTTTGAAAACATAGAGCACTGTGGGTAATTGTGTCTAACTTCACCACGTTCTACAACAAAAAATCCACGACGTTCTGAATATGGACTTCTGAGTACAAGAGTTTATTCTTAAAGTGATAATGAATAACGTGGTAGGCTTCCATGAAATGCTGTGCTTCCCTAAGCTCTCCGAGTACTCGCCGTTTGGATGGGTGCGTTCAGTGTATCCAACGTACAGGTACTTTTTGCCCCCAGTCACACTAGTCAGACCATCGCACAATTTCAAAATCGTTAGGTCCGATCTGATAATTTTACCTATCGTGCGATAGACGGATCCAATTTTTAGGCCAAAAACGGAATCGGATACGTCTAAAAAAGTCCAAACTGGTTTGCGACGTAAGCCAGTACTGATTTCTAAAAGTCGCAAATCAATTACTTAATTTGCAATTATTGTACGATATTCGTACAATATTTTGTACGCACGTCGGATCTAAATATTGCGTCATGTATTTAGACTTGCTGAATGAATGACTTGCAATTATCTTACGATGATCTCACGATAATAACAAAGACAAATCATTGACTTGCTATTATCTAACAATATGATCGGCTTTGATAAGTCATGCTGGTGCGACTGCAAATGTGGCTATTTTCAAAGTCGCAACGTCAATTAGCAAAATCGGCACCGATCTTGAAATGGCGCGAAAGTTGGACTCAAGTGTTAGTGTGACTGGGGCATTAGGGGGCCCGGGACATTCGTTATTTTACTGAGACTTTCGTGCAATTATTGACCAATACTTTGGTCTATGTTCATGAAAACCATAATAAACGGTATGTTATTTGAGAGGCTAAATATTCTAAACCTAACATGTGACAACATCACAACCTCCCAGGGGTGGGGCCGAAAGACAGAGGTGTGAATGTGTGATACATACATCTATATTATTGCAAACAACCTCATGGATTCATCAAAGGTGTGACACAATATATATATATATTAATGTTTATATATTTCATAAAAAAATACTACGATGGACCAAGTGTGAAATGGCAGATAAAGAACGTATTATTTTCACTAAATAAAACTAATTTTCCCGACCATGTGATTGAGTAAATAAAATACTTTTTATTCTCACGACCGTTTTTTGGGTAGAGAAAATCAATTTATTTTCCCCTGACCACTCAAGAGGGAGGATAAATAAAACAAAGACCATGTGCGTGTCCATCAGTATATCATGGAATATCATTAGTGCAAAAAAGTAAAATGACCCTATTGTATGTATTTATGTATTTGCGTTTCTATCAATAGCTAACATCTATCTGTCTGTCTGTATTTCTATCTATCTATTTGTAGTTAATCATCTTTATTAGACTATATACCTGTCTGTCCGTATTTCTATCTATCTATATCTAGCTAGCTATCTACCAAGCTTTCTTTCCACATACATACGTATGTATGTATGCATGTTACATGACAAATAATTATCTACATGAATACCTTCAATCTGCATATAAACCCGGTCACAGCACAGAGACGGCACTTGCAAAGGTACAGAATTACATCCTTACAAACATTGAGCAGCATGGAATTGTTATGCTGATCCTGCTTGACCTAAGTGCAGCATTTGATACCATCGACCACGATGTGCTGTTTTCCTTAATGGAGAGCACTATGGGTATAACAGGGCCAGCCCTTGAATGGTTCCGTTCATATCTTGGTGACCGTACTCTTCGACTTCCGATATATGATTCATTCTCCGCATCACAGGAAATCCTATGGTCACAAGGATCAGTGCTCGGCCCTCTGCTCTTCATGATTTACCTCCTACCCTTAGGAATACTGATAAGAAAGCATGGTCTAGAACTCCATGCGGATGATACACAACTCTACATCTCTATCAAACCTATCAATCGACGTGTACTGTCGACATAGGGGTAGCAAAGTTGGAAAACCTCCTAGTATTACCGTTTATGGTGTAATAGTACCAGTTCTTAATGAACCGGTTGGTAATCTGGGTGCTGTTTTTGATCCTAACATGAATATGTCTGCACATGTTTCAAAAGTTATCAAGTCTGCAAATTACCACCTTTATAGGAACATTGAAAAAATAAGAATATTTCGCAATACTGATACAACGAAGAGTGCCATCGTATCACTGGTGACATCACGCCTTGATTATCGTAATGGACTTCTCTGTGGAATCATTGATGAGCTGCTTTGCAGGCTCCAGAAAGTCCAAAACAATGCCGCTAGAATGGTTAGTGGCTCCAAAAAGTATAATCACATTACACCATTTCTAAAAGATCTTCACTGGCTGCCCATCAGGAAAAGGATTGAGCTCAAGATTCTGCTTTTGACTTTTAAATACATGTAAGGATGTGCCCCTCTATATTTGAGGGAACTGTTAGTCAAACAAGGCAACACAAGGACTCTAAGATCAAACACTAAGAACTTATTACAGATATCTCACACTAATCTGAAAAGGTTGGGTGACAGAGCATTCTGTGCCTATGCACCACACCTTTGGAATGAGCTCCCTAACAATATCAAGGCTGCTGATACTTTTAAAAACTTCAGGAAACAGCTGAAAACATTGAAAGGAGTTCATTAAATTCTTAATGACTATTAACCAGGGCAGTATGTGTTTTTAATGTGCGCCTGAAGGCATCCTGGCCAGACCTAGGGTCGAAGGCCCAAGATCTTGCCATGATGTCTGAAGGCGCACATTTAATACACAAACTACCCTGGTGAACAGTCATTAAGGTTTTTATTGTTGCTTCCCTGAATAAGACGTTTCTTGTGATCTAATCAATATTATCTTTTTTTATTTTTAAATCATTTTTATTTTCCTTCCCGACACAAGCAAAAAACAGTACAAACATTGCAGCACATGGACAGTGTCCGAAGTGTGTAATAAATAGTATGATGTAGTATAATGTACACAGTTATGTACGTCACAATTATTGCGTATATAGAATGTTGTAAAACATATATCATGTAGCATGACAATAAATATTTGACAATAAATTAAATTGTTTCTCAAAAAGATTGCCTTTACCTTTTAAGTAGCAGCGATATTTTTCTTCAAAATAGAATTTCTTTACCTCATTTTTGACATTCAGCATGTGTGGTCTTTGCTCTTTTTTCATACAATTGTATAATACCTTTTTTGTCATTAAGATAATTGTGTTAATGGCGTTGGCATTTTCCAAGTCACCTAATATTATTTTGGATGATGATAAATTGTAATTACCCATGCCAAGCGAACGTATCCATGTTTGAATATTGCCCCATAATTCTTGGGAATAATGACATTCAAGAAACATGTGTTCGATGGAGTCGGATGTTTCATGACAAAAACCGCACATGCTAGATTTTTTTTTAAGCCCATTTTAAATAACTTCTCGTTTGTGTAAAATCGATGATGTAGGGTTCGGAACTGAATATATTTTAAATAAGTATCTTTATAGAGTAGATGATGTTTATGGAAGGATCTACCAAATTCAAAACTATTTAGATTGAAATCAGTTTTTTCACACCATTTCGCAACTGCTGTATCTAACACATGAGATGAAGAAGCTTTCATCTGACTGTATATTTTAGATACCCCTTTTCTGGTCTGATTCAGAAAGATATTAAGGGAGCTATTTTTGGGTGCGTCTTCTTCTAAAAGTGGGAGATCCTTCCATTCAATAAACGATTTGATTTTTCCAGTAATAAAGTGGTAGTCTAAGAAGTTAGTTTTTACTCCATGTATTTCCATGAATTTATCCATCGGAAGAATAACATTCATTGTTCCTAGAAAGTCTGACACTGTGGAAATACCTTTTTTGAACCATTGTTGGTTGATGGGGACTGAGAATAAAGGGTTCAACAAGATGGGTGTGTTTTTAATAAATGTTTTCGCTATGACTGCTTCAGTCTGCCACATAACCTCGAGACTACCAATTACATCTAACCAAAATTTATTAGAAGTCATTTCTTTAATTTTCTCTAAGATATCTGGACCATAAATAAAAACTTCCCATAGATCAAAGTCATTGGGAAACTTGGTCCATTTACTATTGGAACATATGTATCTCTTTAACCAACTTAATTTCAAAGATTTTTCAAATAGTTGCAGGTTGTGAAGTTTTAAACCGCCGTGTTGAATTTCTCCTTCAAGAATTTCTTTTCGCCACTTAGCTGGTTTACCACACCACAAAAATTTGGCAAAAGCATCGTTAAGGGTACTAAGGCACTCAGAGCTAGGGCTGGGAAGAGACAACAACATATGAGTGATCTTGGAGATTAAGAGAGATTTAATAATAGTGACTTTCCCATAAGGGGTTAAATTCTGTGTGCTCCAAATTTTAATCAATTGTTCGATTTCCCCCAATTTTCTATAAATGTTTAAATCCGAAATGTCCACCAAGTTATTCATGCCGTAATGTATCCCCAAGATCTCAAATTTGTCTGTCCAGTTAAAGCCGAATTTGCCCTGCCTTAAAGCCGAATTTGCCCTGCCTCAATATTATCTTGTGATATGAAGTGTGCGCACACACAATAAGAACTAATTTTTATGAAAACCTGTGCAGATAATGCTAATTAGCATTACCTCATTTAGCAATTTTGGATCTGAAATATCCTAATATTCAATGAAACTTTCTGCCTCTCCCATGATAGACTGGTCCGTTGTTCCATGAGCAATAACGGTACTCTGAAGCACACTTACCACAATGAAATATAGACAGTTGGATGTGGAGCGAGAGAAAGGGAACCAGTTGAAAAAGAGCCGTCTATTGGGCACACCGAGAACTTTATTTTAAGTTTGATCACAAAATTTCCCATATCTTTTATTTCAAAATTTAAGATTCAAACGTTGGGATCATTTGAGTTGTATGTGCTTATTGTAAGCATTTTTGTTTTACAGTGATACTGACTAAGCGTGAAAGTGAGGTGCAAGAACAAGGTACCTAAATAAGCTGTCCAGGATCATTAAACAATAAATGAGAAATGGTCAAATTGTGTCAATGACTGACCTAGTTAGCTTTGGAGGGCATTATGAGATGACATTTAATGCCCTGCGTCACAGGGCATTATGGGGATTTAATGACCGGTCACATGGTACAAAGCCTGATTGCTGATTGGACGATACAAAGCAAGCGATAATAATTGACTATATGGACCATAAATAACTGTCCACTGACTTTCTGTAAAGCGCTTTTGAACATTATAGGTGGAAAGGGCGCTATATCAAATATCAATTATTATTATTATCATTATTGATATTATTATGTGTGTGTGTGTGTGTGCATTCACATATAGCTAGATAGAAATATAGATGGAAATATATGATGCACATGGCCTTTTTTTGGGATTCTTGCAAATTAATTGGTTCCCTTTGCTAGTAAAATAATATATGTATCTTCCTTCTGTAGAGGGAGGATAAATAAAGTTTTATTTTCTCTCCCCAAAAAACAGTAGTGAAAATGTTTTTCAATTTGCTTTCGCACTTGGTCCATAGTATAAAACATTCTTGGGCACGTAGAAATTTCTCATTTAATTTCTTTTTTGTTCCAATAGAAATTTAGAGCAAGTTGGTCATGATTTTGTAGAATTTTACTTTTTTTCATTGTTGAAGTCCGACAACGAAATGAATAAATCAGATATAAAAAAATTAAAAACTACTGCATGTCCAAGAATCGTCATATCATGTTGTAAAATTTAAGCTTTGTATGATCAATATTGAATGAAGGAGGTTGTTTCACCAATAAAAAGTATGGCGATTTGAGAAAGCTGTGTAAACACCTGTTTAGCGCAGCTCTTCATTTCTACATACTTACATGCTTTTCTGCTCCCTTATAAAACTGTTGGGGTTAAGGATATGATGTGTATGTATTAGAAGAATGGTTTAAATTACCATAATCACTGGAATGAAAAGGAAATTTCAGAGTAGATTTGGAGGTTTCTAGTTGAAGAGGCTGGCGCCCTGGTGAGGGCTCCTCTCTCAGCTGATCAAATAGGAGATAGCAGGCTAATTGCTAATTGGCTTTCTGGAGGTGAATCTATTTCAAAGTACTCTGAAGTGCAATTATGAGGTACATTAATTTCATTTCTTCCATTTTTCATAGTAATTAGGGTTATACAAGAAGACCTCAATGATGATTTTTCTAATATTAGATGTGATCACTGAGATGTCATCAGAATAGTAAATGTGATTTGGGATGACACAGGCATGACAGAGGCGGATCCAGACCAATGCACCTTTTCCAATAGGAACCCATTCGTATCCTGTGCAGCCAAAACATCCTGACAATTTGGGTGAAATCTTAAAGGTGAAAACAAATTCGCATACCTGTCAACATTCACCAACCCAGTATCAGACAATTCCCCACATCTATCTGTTAATTGATAAGGGACAGGGCTGTAAAAGGATACACCTAATTTTGTTTTTAATTTCAGGAGAGTACTGCTCATATCAGGAGAGTTGACAGATAGGAAGTTGGGAAATATTTCAACAACTCTTCTTCAAATCTTGTGTATAATCTTGAATTTGCAAGTTATTGCCAAAAGTATTAAACATCCAGACAGCAATTCGCCAAGGTTCTCCTAGGCATCAATGAGTTAAAGAGATCACCTTGAATTGTCCCCAGCCCCACACTAAAGACCATTATAAAAATAACAGCCAGGAGGAGACCAGATATCTGCATCATATATCAATCTGGTAAGCAGGCTTGCCACCAATCTTCTTCGGCACAACTATGGTTACTCAAATTAGATAAATATATCCTTCAAATAAAACAGGCTTCACTTTGTTATATTGCCAGTAGCCTTATAATGTATACTTAAATCTTCATCTTGATGATTTCAATAGAGGATTCAGGTTTCAGGTTCCAGACTGCCATTACCTGTATTCTACTGACCTTTACTTGACCAGTGCTGTCATAGAGTTGAAACTAAATCAGTTCCACACTTAAGTAATAGTTTCCAGTATCTAAACCTAAATGTTGATGTCAGTATATATACATTACCTGTATTCTACCTTTAATTGACACTGGCATAGAGTTGTAACTTAATCAGCTCCACAGTTATGTATAATCCACGTCCTAAGGGACTTAAGTAACAGGTTCAAGTGTCTAAATCTGTATAATAACAACACAAAGCCCTCATTAGTCTGGTATATACAACACAAACTTCTTCTCATTAGACCCTAATTAGATATACTGTTGACCAGGAATGTTATTTCATCAAGTTATTATCAAACCTACAAACACAGGTTGTTTGGTGCCCACTATATAACATCCCTTAAACCATTTGTGTCTGTAGCAACCACGTATGATATGATTGTTTTACTAGTATCTTTACGACTGAAGCACTTTTAAAGAATTACAATTTAAGGAGACATGTTGATCTAAATCTAACATACAAATTCCCCTTAAATGTTTAGTGAATGTAGGCTTATTCCTAAAGGTTTGTACCAAGTATCATTTGGACCAGAAAACAAACGTTAAGGGTATATCCTGGTGTGAATGTACAAACTGACTAGATTGGCTATACGTCAAGCCCTCTTTCAAATATTTCATAACTAAATGCTAATCAATTCCACCCATGCCATGATATCGGAAAAACATTTGCCCGTTCCTCTCACAGACAACATGAAAAACATCCTTTCTTAGTGATAGGCAAATAATATGCTAATTAGAACTCCCATAGCTCAGATTTTCTTTTCTAGTATCCTGTTGTTTCAATTTAGTACACTCACATAGGCACCTTTCCAGTATATCATACTTTTAGGAACACCCCACATTTTCAGTATATCATACTTAGGTATCCCATCTTTAGCAGCATTCTAACTTTTCAGTATATATTAAACAGGGCTCCGACCTGTTTAGTTTACTACACTTACATGGGTCCCCTACTTATCTAGTATAGCATACTTACATGGTCACTCAAACCTTTCAGTAATAATACTCACATACACCAAAGAAGTCAACTATTATCAGGACGAATTTCATTTTTAGCATCAACCCTGTTATCAACATGTCATAGATAAAGACCAATATAATTAGTCATTTTGACTACGTTTTTTTAAACTAGTAAGCTAATAATAAATGATAAACATAACATGGAGGGATTAAGTGGGGTTGCATGGTTCAAGTGAACCCTGTCATTCTATCTCTAAATCTTGTTTCTCTTTAGCGCCAGTTTGGTACTCCCCTGCCATTTTGATAATCTCTTGCACATCTTACAATAGATGTACATGCCATATTCTGCTTGTATCTTATTTATGTCACACTATGTAATATTTGCTCTTTCATTCTGCAGAGTGATTATTGAAATGATGTGTTTTTATATCAGTTGATTAATAGGAAAAGGGTAAAGGGTTTGTGTCTCTTCAATAACTTGTGTGTAAATCATTAAATGATCCAATATTCACAAATCCAACCCACTAATCAATTCAGTCAATTTACGTCATTAAAGAATTTTCCTGCAAATCCACAAACATGTGATATCAAAAATATGTTTGAAGCGACCATGTTGTTGAATATTCAATACACCGAGAGGAATCAAAAACCTAAGATACTTGTATCTTAATATTCTTATATATCTTATGGTTATTTCACCACACTCAGGTATCCGGCTAGAACTATTTATGTTTATAGCATAAAATTATCCAAACCAAACTACATTTTTAAAGCATTCGCCGAGTTTCAAAGTAGAGTATGAGAGATGGGTATATAGTCTTAGCCAGCAGGGTATATGGGCCTCATTTGGACACCATATCCCTCAAAAATCAACCATCTGGAGACCCAAATATTTTTTATAAAATGCCTTTTTCTATGATGCAAGAGACCACTCAACATGTCAACACATTGATGACAAATAACATTAATATCACCCTTTAATTAACCAAAGATACTTGTAGGATACTCTATTCTATGATAATTTTTTAATTTCCATATAGTTCTTTTCTGTCGCAATAAATTACTTGCCCCGGCAAATTTCTAATAGATGCCTTGCATCTACAATGGACTTGTGAGCTCGGAATTACATTGCAGCATCTGCTACAGTCGCCGCCATTTTTAAATGGCGGCAAACGCACAATCTCACGAGAGCTTTTAGCATTAGCGCACCTGGCGTGTGCGGGAAAACTAAATAGAGGTCGCCCCCACACCATTCATGCCGTGATGTAACGATTGATTCCATTAAATCGTATAAATTGTAGGAAAATACCGTTTTGAACGCAGATGACCAACAATGGTGCGCGTGCCGTAATCAGTGTCACGTAGAGGATATGGCGCCAGTTTCCAAGCACAACAGACAGTGCACGTCACGGCACGTGCGGATTATGATTGTTGAGCAAGCACATAAGCGGCCTCATGCTGGCTAAGTTTAGCTAGCTAACTTTTTCTTCGTGAAACCGAATTTATAGGATAAGAAAGATCTAGGATAAACTTAGCTAGCTTAACGTTTAGCTAGCTAACCCATTATCCGACTTTCGTGAAATAGGCCCCAGGCAACAAATAGCACTCTCTATCAGCGGAAAATGGCACAAAAATGACGTCATCGAATCCCGCCAAACGACATCTACGGGAAAATGTCGACACTAGCACCAACGTTATGCTGATACACTGCTAAAATGAATTACTGGTCTTTCCGTGGATCAATTTCAATGCGGTTTAAGTTGTTAGAACCGCCACAATTAATTATACTTGCCTCTTAATTCAAGTAGAAATTTGTTGTGAAATGACGATTTTGCAACAAGTTGAAATCGTAATTTCATGCCATATTTTCGGTCAATCGCTACTACTACTGTGTGGGTTATTGCACAAACATAAAGCTTATATCATGGAGCTCGCGATATGTTTTCGCGAAGAATAATTAAAGAATGACGTCACGGATATCAAGTTCGTAACTTTTTGACTGCATTTGATCGGGGAATGCCAGCGGCGGATCTTGGATTCCCACAGTAGGGGGTAGTGCAATTTGGATCTTTCATTTGACCCTTAAGGGAAGTAATACCAGACCATTTAAAGGATTGCTCCTTAAACGGGGGAGCTGGTCTATTTCAATTGGCAATATCTCTGTATCCAAATGGGCTACAAAGTTAAAATTTATATTTTTGGAAAGCTGGAATTCTCCGTCAGCTTTTTAGCTCATTGATCCCATTGTGAAATTTGCCCATTGCCAACAGTGAGGTTTGCCAAGTTTTGAAGGTAAAAACGAACTTTTTGTGGGAAAAAAGAGGAAAAAGCGGTTAGCCAACTCAAGTCAGACAGATAGGGGGGCGCGCCGGGTGAGCCCTCCCCCCTGGATCCGCATATAAAGGCAGAAATATCGAGCTGCGCAAGCATTTAAAGCTTTGTAATTGTAAAAAATCATGAATTCCGAATCTATGCGCACTCTTCCTTGCCATGCCAATATCATATAAAGAAAAGTAAAAAATATTTAATAAAGCTGCCGCTCGGCCTTTGCGCTTTTTGGAAGCGCGAATTATGTTATGAATCGCTGTAGATCCATAGGGCCGCGCCATTTTGTTCCGTTGCCGAGGCAGCTGGGTACCCTATTTTTTTTATATTTCTCCCAGAGAGTTTTATTTGTCATATTAAAATACCTGTATTATTACTTTCCGAGTCATAGTTTATAGTTTTCCAACTTTACAATTTATGATTTGCTGATTTTTCGTTTGATCGGCGATGTCCGCTGCGTGCAGCGTCTGCTCATGGCGTTTTGGCAGGAAATTTTGCAGCGCCCTCTATTGACAGTGACCGTAACTAAAATACGTCAGGTTTTGCTTGGAGTATGACATGAAATCATCTGCAGCTACGCCTTTGCGTGCGTCAATTCTAATGCGGTTTAGATTTTTCGAACCGCCACAAGTTCCTCTACATGCTTCTCAATTGGCTTTCGAATCTTTTAAGAAATGAAGATTTTGCGCCAGGTTGAAATTATAATTTTTATGGCAATTTTTTTCCCTGAATTTATACTATCTTTTGCTCAGTATGAAATGAAATCATCTGACGCTACGCTATTCCGTGGGTCAATTCTAATGCGGTTTAGATTGTTAGAACCGCCACATGTTCCTCGACATGCTTCTCAATTGGCTTTCGAATCTGTTAAGAAATGAAGATTTTGCGACAGGTTGAAATTGTTGTAATTTTTTGTCACTTTTTTTTCGCTGAATCTATGCTATCTTTTGGTCAGTATGATATGAAATGAACCTAAGCTATGCCTTCCCGTGGGTCAATTTTAATGCGGTGCAGATTGTTAGAATCGCAACAATTTCCTCTACATGCTTCTCAATTTGCTTTTTAAATCTGTTGCGAAATAAAGATTTTGCGAAAGGTTGAAATCTTAGTAAGTTTTATGCCAGCTTTAGTAGCGGAAGAAGTTGCCAGAGTAGTGGACCCAATGTTCACGGTATAAAATGAATTACTCGCCTTACCGTGGGTCAATTTTAATGCTGTTTAAATTGTTAAAACCGCCACAATTAATTCTACTTGCTGCTAATTAATTAATTTTAAAAGAAGTATTTGGCGATAGGTTGAAATATTAGTAATTTTCATGCCATCTGTAGTAGTGGGAAAAGTTGCCTGGGTGTTGGACTCAATGTTTACTGCAAAAATATATGCTATCATTTGGTCAGTATGAAATGAAATCATCAGAAGCTTCGCCATTCCAGGACTCAATTTTAATGCAGTTTGGATTGTTAGAACCGCCACAATTCCGTCTACATGCTTTAACATTTGTTTTTAAATCTGTAGCGAAAGGAAGATTCTGGGAAGGGTTAAAATCTTAGTAATTTTTTTGACATCTTTAGTAGCGGGAAAAGTTGCCACAGTCATGGATTCAATGTTAATGGCAAAAATAAATTACTCGCCAGATTTCAAATTTCTAAACCTTGCAATTCGTTCTACTAGCCTCTTACTGCTCTCTTAAACCTTTTACAAAATGATGATTTTGCGACAGTTTGAAATTTGAGTTCGGGGGGCCGGGGGGGGTCCTGCATCTATATAATAAATTGTATTGGCGGGAAATTTTGCAGCGTCCTCTATTGATTATAACCGTAACTAAAAGACGTCAGGTGGCGAAATTCCTCTTCTTCACATCTTTGGTCTAATACTAACTGATTGATTCGTTCACCGTTGATAGAAACATGGGGAGGTTGCTATCTTCTGTATCCTGTCTTTCCTATTTCTGATGCGATTTCTGCATCCTGTATTTTTCTCTTTTGCCCTTTCTCATGTGTCTGCGCATCCAGTTTTACCTTTTACTTTTCTTCATTTTCTCTTCCTACTTATTTCTGTTTCATTCTTCAATGCGCTCTCTTATTATATTTGTTTTTTTTTCTTTGTGCATCATTTAAAAAAAAACTTTCAACGTGTGCTTCAGACTCCTATATTGTACATTTTATACCTGCACCCTGCATTCTTTCTTTGTTTGTGCATCCTATATTCTCATGCATTTATTCTCTATTCTTTTTGTTTTCTGTGCATCCTTTCTGTGTTTATTCCTTATTGCATTTTCTTTAATTTATAAATTTTCATTCTTTCTTTTTTTGTGCATCTTCAAATCATCTTTTTTAAATTCTCTGTACATATTCATTGTCTTTCTTGGTCTTTTGTTAGCACTATATATCTTCAATAACTTCTTTATCTCCAGTAGTGTATTCATTTTCAGTGTCCCAGGGTATACTTCAATAACAAAAAAATTATTCACATGTTTTTGATTTAAAAGGTCAAGGGGGTATTTCTACTTGGTTTTAAGAGAATATTTTAGTTGATACAGATTTATCTTTTTCCCTGATTTCCCCTTCTCAGCATGATTTGATTTATAGTTGTATTGCTTAATTTTCTCATTTATATCAGTTTTGTCTGTTTTCTTCCTTTTTTTGCATTCTCACATGAATTGAACTAATATGTCGTAAATTTTGACTCTCTAATTCCACTAATTATCACTTATTTGAAATTACAATCCAAATCCGTGCGTAGCACGGCGGGCGGCTAGTGCTAGTATATAATGGCAATACTTCGCCACGAACATCCTGTAGATGGCGCCACTACTCAAGGTTCAGCACAGCGACACCTATGGTATATCAGAGAGTTGCCTTCAAGTATGATAATGGAATATGGTAACCGCGTCTTACATTGCATAAATCGTTGCCGCGGTACCTATTGTAAGAATTACATACTCACGATAATATGATGAAACTAGGCTTCGACGACGAGCGAAGCTCTTAAAATCGATGCAATCTTCTACCCGTAGTGCCATCATGTATTGCGAGCTATGTAGTTAATGCTGAAAAGACAGTAGCGTGCGTGTATCACGTACGCGATTTGGCGCCAGTTTCTAAGGAAAATAAACGCTGCACGTCACAACACGCACCTATTACCATGTTGAAATTAATGCATCGACTTCACTGTAAAACGCGTATATTTTTCTCTTTTGTCCGCTACCGTGAGTGGTTAAAACATTTTCATGTTTATGTTTTGTGGGACAGAGAACTGAGCCCGGGAATGAGCATAACAGAGCTCAGTGTTTACCCATTTCACGCGACTATACCCAGCGGGCAATGTACGTACAATGTATGTTCATTGTACGTACAGTTGGTACAATGTACGTACAATGTACATTGTACGTACAGTGCCCGCTGGGTAACGTCATTTCCTTTCAAACAGCAGGACAAACGATAATTTGATTGATAAAAAATGAAAGTCCATCGTCTTCCTGACAACATTGAGGTATCTCGCGCATTGCCATTTTACGCGCTACGTTTGCTCGCTGCTGTGCAGCTACCGAGCTTCGCGCGTTATAATGAATCAGACATATGTACATATGATCGTACGACATACAAATGAAAAGACCATAAAGAAACTGTATTCTAAAATTGACAAAATCGTGCGAGCTGCAGCTTTTAGGACTGAATACATGACAGGCGCCATATATTCATTTTTAGGTGACTTTTATCTCTTTCATACAACAGCACACGTAGCAGTACTCTTTGACTTCATGTGTGGTAACAGTTGGTGTCACGCTTCCTTCTGATTTAGAACCATTTGAAATGTAAACGAGCGGAAGGACTAAAACTATTTAAAACAACAACACATGTGATAGCATTCTTGTTTTTAACGCGTAGGAGTCTTTCCCATCACGCTTTCTTTTGATTTAGAACCATTTGAAATGTAGAAGACTGGACTCACCTGGCAAAATCGTGACAGGGCGCCAGAGATAGAAATTGTTATTTGTTCTTTTCAACAGCTCACAAGATATCCCGATGAGACAGAAGACCTGAAGAAATTTGCGTCCCTTTACGGATAATTCCAATGGTTCTTTCGGTTGCGGAAGCAGGGAAGATAGCACTCACCATCACTGCACATTTATAAAGCGACCAGACCAGCCTGGTGTGCAGCAGATTCTGCGACCTAAAGCTTGTGAACCTGGCATATCAAATACTAGGCCACGGAGGAGTCCTTTGGCAACACCTTAAGAAGTGAAAATGGTTATACAAATAATTCGAAGGAAAGTTGCTGGCAATATTCAATGAATATTTTTCTCTCAAATATTTTCTAGCTATGCTTTGACTTGAAAGATTCCATCTTAGTAGTCATTTTGCTTTTGACCACTGTGAGCATTAATCAATGAGATAAATGTGTTTTCATTACATTTTCCCTTTATTTCCTTAGTTGCACAAAGTATGAAAATAGGCAATGTAAGAATATACTAAATCGTTGGTGACTGCATATGATATCATAGTACATATATAGTTTTATGACTTTTTGTTAGAAAAAGGACACTAACAGTATTGTCTAATGTAAGCAGATCAGATCTACGAGAACGTATGTCACCCATCATTACAAAAAGGAGCGAGTGGTCTAAGGAATTGCCGCTGACTGCGTGCTGCCCCTCACAAATCAGGGCCTGGCTTGATGGCCAAGTGGTCTAAGGTATTGCCTATGGCATTGCCGCTGAATGCTTACTGCCCTTTACAACTGAAAGCCTGCCCTGTTTGCCGAATTGTCTAAGGCATTGACACTGACTGCTCGCTGCCCCTCACAACTGAGGACCTGTCCTGATAGCCGAATGGTCTAAGGAATTGTCACTGACTGCTTGCTGCCCCTCACAACTTAGGGCCTGCCATGATGGCCAAGTGGCCTATGGCATTGCCGCTGAATGCTTACTGCCCTTTACAACTAAAAGCCTGCCCTGTTTGCCGAATTGTTTAAGGCATTGTCACTGACTGCTTGCTGCCCCTCACAACTTAGGGCCTGCCCTGATGGCCAAGTGGTCTATGGCATTGTAGCTGAATTCTTACTGCCTTTTACAACTGAAAGCCATCCCTGTTTGCCGAACTGTCTAAGGCATTGACACTGACTGCTCGCTGCCCCTCACAACTGCCCAAGTTTGAACATGGAAGGAGCATGTGAGAAAGTCACGACTAAATATCACAGAAAAATTGACAGTCGAAATCAGTTAAATACAAAAAAATTAATCCAGTACCAATTGTTGTCAGGAGTATTAAATGCTACATTATCAATAATATTAATAATCATGAGTTTCATAGAGCATTTGGGTTTACAAATGTAATTGGGTTTCGTTTTCTTTAATTGGAATAGATTAAATAACTAATTACACATAAAATATTTGACCAATATATTGAAGCTTGAGACTGGAATATAGAAGTTCGATTATGGTAATTTTACGTGCAATATTGCGGCTATGTTGAGTGTTTTAAATATACATGTATTCTGTACAACTACAAAAACTAAGTAGACTTCTTAACACCTTTATTCATGCACAAAACCCATTCAAACCTCAGATGCCTACCAAAGAGGTACATAACATGATAGAATAATTCACACAAACAAGAGCCGATATTTAGCACCCGTGACTAGAGACGCCAACCCTCTAGTTAAGTTGTGGGGATAGATACCGTCTTTCAAATTTGCATGTATTACCCATAACTACAAAAACAATGTTGAATGCTTGAATAGAGAGATGACTAACAGATAGAAAGTTCAAACTGGAATGTCTGAAATATTAATACTTATAGGTTAAAACCTGTAACTCTTTTAGTCAAGTTACAACATTCTTTCAACATAACCAACTCCCACATCTGGGTGGACATAGTGCTTCTCAAAAGTGTCTTTATTTTTTCCACCTCCAAATATTTTGGACAATATCTGGATTCACCGCAATGTCAATGGCTGACGTTGCTCCAGACGGCCTAAAACACTCCACTGCGAATGTCACTGTAGACAGATCTTCCAGCTAAATGACTTCTTCAACACACTTGACATCATTCTTGAGTCAATAGACCTAAAGGGCGGCCTTAATGTAACAAAAAAACAGGTTTGTCCACAATCTCATTCTTGACTGAATCCATTCTTCCTTTATAAGCCTTCGATTTCAATGTTGGGTCACATTTCCTTTGTCCCTTACTTGGTGCAGGCGCTCAGATAGTGTATCTGGCTCCATAATAAGCATATTTTATCCCATGAAACGAACCAAGCATGCCTTTTTGGGGATAAAACACTACACTCTCAGTCCCAAACACAAGAGGCCTTGTCATGCCAGACTCCACAATAAATGATCTTGCACTGGGCGCTATATCTGAAGGACGGAACATAAATGTTAAGGCCATCAACCAAGTTGCTTTGAGTCTTAATTGTCTACAGTGTACATCCTAATTCTCTAGCCAGGACTAAAACAATGTCAAAAAAAGTTGTACCAGTATCATCGAAGTGTTATGCATAGCTTGACCCATAGACGATTTGGCAAGACCTTTTCCAACTTGCTAATCTGAAGCATGATATTACCTAGTCCTAATGCCTCTCGATACGCCAACAGAGTATGTTAACATTGTTTACAATGTTGGTTAGCATTTAAATATGACTATGAACAAATAATAGTTACAAGGAAATACCCCAATAGGTATACCAAGGGTATATTGTTCAGCAATATTTTAATCCTACTACGAATAATTAAGAAATCTTTCAGTTCATGACACAAATTGGGATGAATATTAACTATAATAAAGGCCAAGAAATAACTGTCTGACTGAGATTCAGAGCTGTGGTTTTGCTTATTTACTGAGCATTTACCTCTATTGGCAATGAAAAATTAAGAAAAGTTTAAAAAGGAAATATCTTATTCTCAGTGTTAGTGATAAGATAGACCCCAAGGAAGCTGTGATGTATGTGATATACCCGAGGTGTTACGAGGTGATATTTTGACAAAGGTGTCAAAAGATTGTGCAGCGTGAATATACATATCATGAATGTGTTTACTAACAGTGGCTTCAATCAATCACATTCAAATAATATTTTGGGTGGGTTTTGCAGTATCTTCTTTGAAGCATAGAGTCAGATGCCGATATTATCTCATTTTCAGTTACCTTTTGACCACATTACTCCAAAATGAGGCACGATAGATACATTTCAATAGTTTGTTATAACAGTATCAATTTGCATAATAGTTGAGCTTACATATAGGTTTTTCTTAGTCAAATCTTTCTATAATTATCTTGCTTGAATTAGCCCAAATATGAAGTCACTTTACTAACTGTACTGGTGATAGTAATTGAAAGCCTTCTAAGTATCTATGTATGGGATTTCGCAACTTTTACTCTCAGGCCTAGGACTTTAATAGTCAGATCCCCATAATAAGTTGTCTTATCCTTTCTGTAGAAAACACCCGCAAAACACATCATGTGTGTCAAGCTATGATATTTACTGCATCAGTTTTAATCAGCTACTCTAGGTGCATTAATGCCAGGTTTGGATATTCCACTTTCTTTCCTGAATATTTTATTTTAATATTCCTACAAATCATGTTTATCTATTTTTGCAGTAATTGCCCCAAATAAAGGTTTTAGGGGTAACTCACCACCTGCTTCATTTGTTAATATTGATGAGCCTCACTCAAAGTATAGTTGTACCAAATTACATGACTTTGGCTAAAGTGCAAAGCCTTTGTCCTAGATGCCCCACTACTAGATGTAAAGCTAACAGATCTGAAAGTCGATGTTTGATTCAATTGTGTTAGTATTTCTGCCTATACAAACGATATGGCACAAGGGCTTCCTTTAACGGGACGTTCAAATCAGCATTAACACTGTGTTACATTTGGCAACAATGCAAATATTTCACACACGCAAATATCTTGCTAGGATATCAACACCTGTTTAAACACTTACGTTGGCTTTACATGTTGTGTTAACCCTTTAATGCTCACAGCAGCCAAAAGCAGCCTGGCAATTTTGATGAATTCCTGCAGGCAAAAGTGTAAATATGAAAATATCTGATGGAGAAATGTTAATCAGAAAATTACCAAAAACTTTTCTTTACATATTTTGTAAAATTCTCCTCAATTCCAAAGTTTAGTCTCTATAGTAGTATATATCTAGACGCTTTTGCTGGAGGAACTATTATGTGATAAAAAAGTATTATATTATATTATGGTATTAAACGCATTATGAAAATATTTTTCTTTAAAAAACATTTCCGCCAATTCAATCGAGGAAGCCCTTTAGAACTTAAATAACGGTAAAGTCAAAGTAGTAATTAACAACTTTCTTTTAAGACCAGTATCGCCATCTAATGAAGCAAGAGTAGTAATGGAACAACATTTTTCCGAGAACAGTGGATCTGCTCTTTCATTCGCAGATTTCTCTATTCTTAGGTATCATCTTTACCATATCTGTATCAGGACTTATGGAAATTGATTGGTTGTAATTTTACTATTTTCAGACTAGACAGCATCATGAACAACTCATCCGTGACACTTGAGCTCTTGAGGGCTGGGCCTGTCATCTTTGCCGAGCTCTACTGGTGGTGTGACAGCTCATCCCTGGCCATCAAGATCATGGGTCCCCTGGTACTGGTGTTTGGGGTCTCGGGGAACGTTCTCTCTTTTATCACGGTGACCAGAAAGGGCATGCGCAAGATGCACGTGTCCTTCATCCTAGCTGTCCTGGCAGTGGCTGACACTGCAGTGCTCATCTTCTCTGCTCTGCTCGGAGCCGTGCGCACCTACTCCAACGGCAAGCTGGACCTCTACGTGGAGACCCACTGCTCTCTGATGTACTACCTCAACTACTTCTTCAGCCAGCTCTCCGCCTTCCTCATGGCCCTGATCGCCGCGGAGAGGTTCATTGCAGTGTACAAGCCACTGAAGGCAGGCGTGTGGTTGACCACTTCACGTATAGGCAAGGTCATCCTGGCCTGGGTGGTGTTCCTTGCTGTGATCAACACTAACGCCTTCTTTGTCTGGGGTCCCTATGGCCAGGTCAGCTTTGGATCGGTCACTCTCCGTCTCTGTACTTGCTGGGGGGCCTTCTGCTCCACTTACATCCAGATCTGGCCGATGGTGGATGCTCTTTTGTATTCCTGGGGTCCAAGTTGTGTCATAGTGATTCTCAATGTCCTCACCTTCTCCAAGTTGCTCCACAGGTACATAAAGAGAAGGCGGGCTGTGGCCCCAGCAGCCAATGCCAACAACCTACAGGGACCTGCTCCAATGGTAGAGAACAACAATCCCATCCCAGTCCCAGCCGGACCAGCAGGGGAGGTCCAAGGGAAGACAATTGCCACTACCAGTGTCTTACTGAGCGTCAATGCAGTGTATCTAATCTGCAGTATGCCTGTGGCAATTTCAAGCCTCTACCTTGATGTTTGGTTCGAAAATGTTAAAGCTGGAAGAGCTACGATTTGTGATTATGTAAATTGGTATATTTGGGTCGGTATACTTTTGAATATTAATCATGCCATTAACTTCTATTTGTACTGTTTGGTTGGTAGCAAATTTCGTCGGGAACTCAAAAGGTGGTTTGTGATGCCCCGAAATTGTAATAATATCATACGTGCACAATGAATATATTGCAATCAACGTATAGATGTTGGGGGTTGGTGGTGGTGTTCACTGGTTACTCCGGTTTCCTCACCCACCAGCCAGTCCTGATTTAGCTGGAATATGGCAGAAAGGGTGATAATAATCGAATTTCCTCTACAATGTACAAGTCTCGATTTATATAAATACAGCACAAGGGTGATGATAATTGAAATTCCAAATTAAGAAGGTCCCTCGTACAGTTCTTTATATCCCATAACATTGATAGAGCGTTCAAGCTGCTCATTAAATGTGTATCAAGATGGCTTGTGGGGTTATTTTGTGAATATAGGGTCATTTTGAGATGCTAACAAATGTTTAAGCCTGCATCTTTTTCTTAGGATTAAGATCCAACCGAGCAGAGAGAGAGACGACTATCTTTTACAGAGGCTCCCAAAGGCTTCCACACAAGCATTAAATGTTTTTGGCCCTTGATTTTCTCTATATCGAATTTCATCAAAACATGGTCTCTTCAAACAAGCATTTTGGGTATCTGATGTTTATGGATTTGCTTCAAATTTGACATAGTTATAGCTCAAGGTATTCCGGAGAGAAAGCTGTCATAAATATTCTAATTGCGACTTCCAAGTTATGGAATCTGAAAATTAAAAGATGCACTTTTTTCGAACTTTCAATGGCAATTCTTATACAGGGCGTCCCCCCAAAATGCAATCCTCCACTTTATCCATGACAAAGCTGCGAGGCAAAGTTTGACCCCTCTATCATTTCACTATAACAAAAGGTAAATCTCCCATGCATGGCTGCATACTGAGCAAGCAAATGAGGCTGCTATGTTTAGCATCCGGCTCTGGCTGGACACTCAAAACCAGTCTTCACCATAGGTTTTACATTGCGTTGGAGTGAAATGATATAGGTGTCATACATTGCCTCACAACTTTGACATGGATGATCGGATTTGGTTGAAACTATAACAGTTTATCTCTAAGATATCATTCTTTTTAACCATGAAGTCATTTTTGATGTTACTTAAGCTTGTTTGAAGAAGTAATGGGAAAAGGGGAGGATTGCATATTTTTGGGGACGCCCTGTAGACATGGTTGCAAAATCTGAATGGAGCAAAAATAAGACATATGGCATACCCTTCCATCCGTATTGATCTGCTCCGTAGATGCTGAAAGAAGCCCCGTTTGACAAAAATATGCATGTCTTTTTCATTTACTTACATCATTCTCTGAGGTTACTTTTGTGATGTTTATTGTATAATATATTAGAAGACCCTTCAGCCAACATATATCTTGTATAGGCTAAATTGCAAATGAAAGCAGGATAGGTAAAATGAAATCAACAACAATAACCCCACAAGCTACCTTAAGATGTTACAAGTGAGAATCTCAATTGATGCAGCTACAACACAACGTAAACAAAGAGGTATCCCAGCTGATTAAGGTTGTTACCCACTACCTTGATTAAGTCCTTTATTATAGAGTCTAAATGGATGGATTATCCTTCGGGCTAGGTGTTCAGAACTGTACAAAGCCCACCTGACATCTACTCTTCACTAAGCTATGTACACATGTAATGCATGGCTTAAAGCTAGTAAAACCAATCAGGTTTTCGGAAGTGAATGGTAAATATAATATTTTAAGTCTGTTCATTTGCATGTGTATGTATGAGTATGGTTTATTTTAAAATTTCGGAAACAGCTAAACAATATATCTATAACTATGTTTACCTATATAAGATGAATCAACTAACTATACATATGATTATATATAACTACATATAACTATATATATATATATATATATATATATATATATATATATATATATATATATATATATATATATATATATATATATATATATATATATATATATATATATATATATATATATATATATATATATATATATATATATATATATATATATATATATATATATATATATATATATATATATATATATATATATATATATATATATATATATATATATATATATATATATATATATATATATATATTATATATATATATATATATATATATATATATATATATATATATATATATATATATATATATATATATATATATATAATATATATATATATATATATATATATATATATATATATATATATATATATATATATATATATATATATAATATATATATATATATATATATATATATATATATATATATATATATATATATATATATATATATATATATATATATATATATATATATATATATATATATATATATATATATATATATATATATATATATATATATATATATATATATATATATATATATATATATATATATATATATATATATATATATATATATATATATATATATATATATATATATATATATATATATATATATATATATATATATATATATATATATATATATATATATATATATATATATATATATATATATATATATATATATATATATATATATATATATATATATATATATATATATATATATATATATATATATAT
>OZ012698.1:35286589-35307479 GCA_963942565.1 Maea johnstoni
ATATATATATATGTATACATATATATATATATATATATATATATATATATATATATATATTGTGACGGAATGACCCCAGGGCTAAGAAACGGGTCATGTTCCGTCACTTCTATTATTGTAAGCTGGGTCTCCGCCTTCGCAGAGCCTAGCATTTAGACGTGCGACAAAGTATCTAGTTATTTCGAGTGCTCTGTGACGTAGCGCTCGTGCGGCCTCAACGATTGATGTACCGCGCGTGCGATTGGAAGGAAGGGCGGGAAACTAGGTTAGGTTCGAATCACGTCAGTCTAGAATAGATCGTTGAAGTGTGAAGTCTTAGATTAGAGTTAGAGCAGAGTAGAAGTAGAGTTAACGACAGAGGTGTTTACAGACGGATTAAGGTGCTTGAGAGCTGGATTTAGACTACCCAGAGAGTAACGATTACGAGGTCAAGTAGCCAGAAAGAGACGGAAGCTGTTCAAGGATTATTGTGTGTATATAGAGAGGATTATGATGACAGCGTAGAGAAGAACTGTAGCTGAGCAGAGTGTGTATTTACATCCGGATTTACCAGACATTGAGACCAGAGATTAGAGAGATCAAAAACTTTTTGTGGACTTGTGATGTTGAGATGGTCATTTACATAGAGTGGACTTATTGTGTGGGTGCTGCTGTATAGAGAAAGAGTGCGGTGGTATGTATATTGTACTGTGATGATTAAACTGTATTGTTGATTTATACTTGCTCGTCCCGTCTTCTCTTCAACACCACATCCATCCCCAACCTTCGCTAAGCGTTATTGTAAGAGTCAGAAAACCCAACTGAGCTTTATTTCATTTCAAGAGAGAACTAAGAAACCTTTTATTTAAGTAAGGTGATTCTGTTTGTCAGTCGGATCATCCCTTCGGCCAGGGATCCATTCCGCTACATATAGCACACTCTTCTTTGGTGACAGCGGTGGGATAGTGTTTAGCACTATCGGCGAAATTCTCGAAACTTTTGTCGGAACGAACTCACAGTTGGTAGTAATAATCAGTGGGGATGGAAGGTGAAGCGGAACGAAAGCAAATTGTCGAGGTGGTGGAGGAACAGGCGGATGGTGCGTTGCAGCTCGAGGGGGTAGACATCACGCAGCCGTGGCTGGCGGCGCAGTCACTGGCGATGGCGGCGGCCAACAGATCGGGATCGGAGTTTGGGCGAGAACATTCACCAAAAGTGGCACTGAGTCCACCTCAAGACACAGAATTATCGTCCAAACCACGCATAAAGCGAACCTTTCTTACGCCTGAGCGAACCGATTCCTTACGCATTGAGCGAACCTTTCTTACGCCTGAGCGAACCGTTAACACTTTCAGAGAACAGATCTCGGGTGCCCGTTTGGACGATTTTATGTCAGCAGATCGTTCATTTGGTGCAACCCGAGCGACAGAGTGGCCGTCCGAGCGACCGGTAGCTGAGAGACAAGCGGTTCTTCAGAGAGATAACAAGGTAGAGGCGGGAGATTCGTCGTCAGATGCAGAGTCGGTGGCGCCAGATCGACCGTGCCGTGACGTCACAGGGGAGCGGGTGACCTCCAGAGCCGAGCAGAGGACAGAAGCTGATTGCGGTACACGAGCACCACCAGGCCATCCCTCGGCGAGTAGAAGAGGAGCGGTCAACGCCTCGTTGGACACTGCGGTGCCCCTGATGGAAGTGCCGTTGGCCAGTAGCAGCTCCGGGGTGATTGACTTTCCCAGGAAGGGAATTGTGGGGGCGGGGCGGACGACAGCCCCGGCCCGAGGTACAGAGTCACCGCGAGAGAGAGAGCCGATTGGTATGGAACAGGTGATAGCAGACATGGCAGCCCTGATGGGAGGAACGTTGAAGACGATAGCGGAGACGCAGCGGGCCATGGCAGCACGGACCGAGGGAACGGGCGAGCCCCAACGGCCGAAGACATCCGAGCACTGGCGAAACGCCCGAGTGGACCGCTTTGACGGGGTGAGCGAGTCATGGGTGGATTATCGCATGCACTTCGAGGCGACAGCGAAGCTCAACAAGTGGAGCGACAGCGAGAAAAGCCTGTGCCTTATCGCGGCTATGAAGGGAGGAGCCCAACGGGTGGTGCAGCACCTGTCCGACGCCGAGAGATCCTCGTACCGAAACATCGTCAGGGTTCTTGACCAGCGCTACGCATCGGATGACCAGGCCGAGAAACACGCCATGGAGTTAGCGCAGCGTCGCCAGAAGCCAGAAGAGAGTCTGCAGGAGTTGGGTGACGTGTGTAGACGGCTGTTCACCCTGGCCTACCCCGACGCAGAAGGGAAGTTGAAGGATCGTCTCATGAAGAAGGCATTCATCGAGATGATCGCAGACGAGAAGATACAGCGTTTGACCGCCAGAGGGGATGCCCAGACCTTGGAGGAAGCAGTGCACCTAGCCATCAAGTATGAGGGCACCGAAAGTGGGCGTGGCGCGAAAGAGCTGAAGGGAAAACCCCTGCTGACCACGGTAGCACGGCAGGTGGGGACCGTGACACCCACTGCGGATAACACCATCCAAGCGAAGTTAGAGGCCCTGGAAGAACTCGTCCTGAAGTTGCAGCCCAGAAGATGGGAGGGTGCTGGAGGACCACAGAGGCCGTTCCTGTGCTATAGCTGCCGACAGCCAGGTCACATGGCGAGAGACTGTCCCAACAAGACCGGTTCGGGAAACGGACCGAGTGCCGCCCCCGGGGCAGGAGGGCCGGCACAGGAGGAGTAGAACAGACGCCCAAGAAAATACACTTCGACGGGGAAGATGAGGGGAGCCCCTACATGATTGGAAAGATAGGAGGAAAAGAGTACGAATGCTTGTTGGATACCGGCGCCACGAAGTCGATTATCTCGCCCGAGGTCTACCTGAACCACCCGAATAGAAACGACCTAGCCCTGAGAGAGTGCAGAGAGAGGCTAGTCTCCATCGACAAATCACCAGTGACAGTTCGGGGAGAAGTGGAACTAGAAGTGGATTTGTGTGGAACGATATTGGTAGGACACTTCATGATCGCCGAGATAGCCGATGACGTCGTGTTAGGTATAGGACTACAGAGAGCGGGCGGAATCATGGTGAACCATCATACTCAACAAGTCGAGTTCGAGGGAGGAAAAACAGTCCCCTACATCAGCCAGAGAATATCAGGGCTGTCGAAGTGTTGCAAGGTGCTGGCGGACAGAACAGTGGTGATACCCCCCCGAAAGGAAATCCTGACCACGGGGTATATCTGCGGCCGCACGAAAGAATTGGAGAGAGTAAGAGGATCAGGATTGGTGGAACCTAGTTCGAAGGGGAAGATGGGACAGAGGGGCGTTATGGTGGGGAAAGCACTGGTGGATGTGGGCAAAGATTATATACCCATCCGACTCCTCAATACCACCAGCGAACCTATCACGATCTACAAGGGCACGCCAGCAGGAGTAGTGACCCCGGTGGCCGGAGAGCCACCCGTCCCCGTGGAAACCAAGAAAGAACCAGAGCAGAAAAGATGTACAGAAAAGATGCCCGACTTCCTGCGGCCATTGTGTAAAGAGGGAAGTGAAAACCTGTCGTCGGAAGGGAAGAAGAAACTGGCGGAGCTGCTGACCAAACACCAGAGTGCTTTTGCTAGTGGGCCAGACGACCTGGGGCGGACGCATTTGGTCCAGCACGAGATCAGGACACCCCCAGACCTGCGACCATTGCGACAGCCGGCCAGAAGGTTCCCGTTTTGGAAACAAACAGAAGCCAAGGAAATAGTGGACGACCTGCTGAAGAGGGACCTGATAGAGCCGTCGGCGAGCCCGTGGGCGGCACCAGTGGTGATGGTGAAAAAGAAAGACAACACGACCCGTCTGTGCGTAGACTACCGACGTCTGAACAGCCACACCATCCAGGACGCCTACCCCTTACCCAGAATCGACGATTCACTAGACGCCTTGGGAGGAAGCAAGTGGTTTTGTACCCTTGACCTGGCCAGCGGCTACTGGCAGGTGGGAATGTCCAAGAGTGCACAAGAGAAGTCCGCGTTTATCACCAGCGGGGGGCTGTATTCCTGGAAAGTCATGCCCTTTGGCTTGAGTACAGCACCCGGTACTTTCGAGCGGCTGATGGAAACAGTGCTGTCGGGATTACAGTGGGAAACCTGCCTCATCTACCTGGATGACGTCATCATCTTCGGGAAAACAGAGCAGCAGACCCTGGACCGCCTGGATGCGATCCTGAGCAGAATAGGACAGGCAGGAATGAAGCTCAAGCCCAGCAAGTGTCGCTTATTCCAGAAGAGAGTACATTACCTGGGGCACGTGGTGACGGAGGAGGGAGTCATGACGGACCCTGAGAAGATCGAGACAGTGAGAGAGTGGCCAGTGCCCACCACGCAGACAGAGGTACGCAGCTTCCTGGGGACTGCATCGTACTACAGGAGGTTTGTACAGAATTTCGGGACAATTGCCCGTCCCCTGCATAGGCTGACGGAGAAGAACAGACCCTTCTTGTGGACCACCGAATGCCAGGTTGCCTTCGAGACACTGCGGAAGAAATTGGTGGAGGCCCCCATCCTAGCCTACCCTAGCAGTGAGGAAGACTTCATCTTGGATACCGACGCCAGTGCCACAGGAATCGGGGCGGTATTGTCGCAGGTGCAAGACGGCGTAGAGAGACCCATAGCATATGCAAGTCGGGGGCTGAGCAAGTCGGAGAGGAACTACAGCGTGACAAAGAGAGAGCTGTTGGCGGTGGTCTTCTACTGCAAGTATTTCCGGCACTACCTGATAGGAAGAAAGTTCAAGCTACGCACAGATCACGCCGCCTTGAGGTGGTTGCAAACCTTCAAAGACGCCACGGGAATGTGGGCCAGGTGGCAGAATACCCTGGCAGAGTTCAACAAGGAAATTGTGCACAGAGCTGGCAGGAGTCACGGTAACGCCGACGGCTTGAGCAGACGGCCAAACGAACAACCAGAGAGGGGGAGAAGCTCCGACAGTGGTGACCCCGAAATCAAGAGTACAGAGAGTGAATCACCTGAAGAGGTGGAAGAGAACATCACCTGCCTTCGTCCAGAGGAAAACCACAGGGTGGCAGCGGTCACCATACAGCCGCTGTGGACGAATGCTGAGTGGAGAGAATTACAGAAAGAAGACCCCGACATCGCGCCAATCTGGACTAGGCTGGCCAGGGGGGAAGAGAGACCCAGATGGAATGAGATATCCGAACACAGCTTGGCCACCAAGTCCTACTGGGGAGAATGGCAACGCCTGAAGATGAGAGAAGGTGTCATCTACAGAAAGTGGGAGAGTTCCGACGGAGCGAAAGTTCACACTCAAGTGTTGGTTCCAAGAAGCAAGCGGAAAGAATTCCTACAGCAAGCCCACGGTGAGAGGTGGACAGCTCATCTGGGAGTGAAGCGAACAGTGGCACGTCTACATGAGAAGTACTTCTGGTATGACATGCGAGCTGACGTCAGGAGTTGGCTGGCCCAGTGCGGGGTCTGCGTCAGAGCCAAGGGACCGGGAGGCAGGACCAGGAAGAATCCTATGACCATTGTGAGATCGGGGACGCCCTTTGAGAGAATCGCCATAGACATGTATGGACCGCTGCCTGAGACAGCCAGAGGGAACTCGAAGATCCTAGTCATCACTTGTTATTTTACCAAGTGGGTAGAAGCCTATGCCTTGCCGGACGAGACAGCCGAGACGGTAGCCGAGGCCCTGGTGAATGACTTCGTCAGCAGATATGGTACCCCCGTCTCCATCCACAGCGATCAGGGAAGAAACTTCGAGAGTACGCTGTTCCAGGAGGTGTGCAGGTTGCTGGGAATACGCAAGACAAGAACTACTGCCTATCACCCTGAGGGAAATGGAATGGTGGAGAGGTTCAACCGTACGATGGGGGCCATGATCAGAAGCCTGATAGGAGAAGAACACGACAACTGGGATAAAATCTTACCCCTCACCCTGATGGCTTACCGATCCAGTGTGCATGAGACCACTCAGCAGACACCACACATGATGCTGTTTGGAAGAGAGATGACCGTCCCCTTGGCACTCACCATGTCCGAGTTGCCCACCAGCCTGGTGGAGCAGGACGAGCTGGAGCACACTTGGGACCTCCGAGAGAAATTGGCTAAAGTTCACCGACGGGCCAGAGAAGTCACCGGTCAAGCAATGCGACGACAGAAACTGCAGCATGATCGGGGGGCAATGGGCCACCGGAGAGACGTGGGAGACTTAGTCTGGCTGATCACCAAGGTTAGAAGACAGGGTAGAGCTGCCAAGTTTGAACACAAGTGCAAGGGACCCTATACCGTGATCGACGTGATGGCCGACGTGACGTACCGAATAGAAGACAAGAAAGGAAAGAGAACAGTGGTCAATGGAGAGAGGCTGATAACCTTTGTCAAGCCCGGGGATTGGTCTAGCACCGATGGAGCTGAGGATGAGCCGAGAGAACACGAGATTCCGACATCGATAGACTCCGAAAGTGGTGATGACCAACCCGACGTGAGACCAGAGAAAGAAAATTCCCAGAGAACCTCGGGGCGGAGAGAAAGAAGAGCTCCGCAGCGCTATGGGTGTGAATAGAGAGTGAAGAAAACCAGGTGGTCTAAGGCAGAGAGAGATCGTATGGAAGTGTGAAGGATAGAGAAAGACAAGACACTGAAGTTCGAGCTACGAAATACGCGTGTATATGCTGTGCCGGCTGGTAGCAGGGGAAATGGCAAGACTAGCCAGCAACAAGGATAACTCCTACAACCCTGGATCATGCTGACATCAACTCAAAAGCTAATGCACCGTGAGGACTGAAGAATATTCGTCTAGCTGGAGGAGGAGTCATTTTGAAGAGTGAGAAGAACGCCAATTAAATGACCAAATCCGAAATTAACGCATGCACCCCTGAGACAACTTTATATTCAAGAATGGTGATTTCGACCACTTGGGGAAGTGACCAGCCACCTGAGTGCCAGCAGGAAGAGACGATGGAGAGAAAATGTCCGACAGAAAGTCCTTAAGATGACACCTGGGGAGAAATGGTTGCCATGGAAACGAGAAAGGAAGGCATCCGGAAGAAAAATCCCAGAACAATCAGGAGATTGTAGCGTAAAAGAAGAGGGGGAGTAGGGTGAAGGCATCATCCAGACCACCAAGAACAGTGAAGACAAAAGAAATTTCTGAAGTGTGAAAACTGAAGAGAAGAAGAATCGCTCTGGCGTAGGAAATCGCTGGAGAAGAGAAGAAGATTCGCTCTGGCGTAGGAAATCGCTGGAGAAGAGAAGAAGAATCGCTCTGGCGTTAGAAAGTTGCTGGAGAAGAGAAGAAGATTCGCTCTGGCGTTAGAAACTGCAGGAGAATGGAGACTGTGGAGGGCGGCGAACTGTGCCTGTTGCTGCGTCGAGTGTTGGCGAGTCGAGTGAGAAGTCCCATCTGGAGACCAAGGGGTTTCCCCGCACGTGAGAGGGAGTCCCCGCATGACGTCACAGCAGTGGCTGAGTTTGACCTAGTTGGCAAAGCGAGGAATTTGCCGTGGGCGAAAGTACAGAAATAATCTCCGCGCGGCGAAATAGAAACCAACCGAGCTGATGGCAAGCAGTCAAGCAGTAACGGAATAGAATGCGGGAACGTGGAGGCTGGAGAACGGGGAGACTTGAGATATTTCGGCGGTGATGGTGGAGGATGGCGGCGGCGAAAGAGTCCGAGAAACAACAAGTGTCGCAGAGGTCACCTGAGAACCAATCAGATGTCTCCAAGGGGTGCCACACCCCCGGAACCGCATCACCAGATTGACCCAGTTAGCGGAAAGACGCCATTCTTTATCTTACGCCTGAGCGAACCATTATTTATTTATTTATTATTTTTATTGTGATCATCAGGAGACGTCTACTTTTATTTCCTGGCGCTGGAGTACCCAGCAGCAGCGGTCGAACCTTCGACCTGCCTGCCCTTCCTGATACAACCTATTTCCGTCCATCCTCTGTGGCGCTGGATTACCCAGTCACGAGGATTTGTGTCTCTTCCATGGATAATTACCCGAAGTGCCAACTTACTACGTCCATCGTCTGTGGCGACGGATTAACAAGTCACGACGATTTTTGTGCCTAATTATTGGATTATTATTGACTACTCTACGAACTACCGGACCTGTGTACCATCCATGACGTCCCAGGAAGAAATCGGCGACCAAGGAGAAGTTTTAACGAAGTGACACTTGAGAGATTTTGGACTATGCTGGTGTGTCGGAGTCGTTCACATTTTTAGTGAACTTAAAATAAGCGAACAATTTTGAGACCTTAGCGACACAACAGCTGGTAGCCGTAACGTGAGTAAACCACTGTATTGCATGATTTTGATTGTTTTTATCTTGCCATGTTTTATCAATGTTTCTATTGTTCTTAGAGTTAACTCAGAGTGCTATTTTTCTAGTCAAAGATTTTATATAAGTCGAGTATTTTAAGAATTAACGTTTAACGTTTAGGTAATAGAGATGCGTTTATTTTTAATTAGTAGTTATGGTAGTTCTTTTTAAGTATTCCGCTCCAGTGCAGAGTTCGTGTTCATGTAGATTTCGAGAGTTAAGAGTATTTCGCTGAGCGATATTGAAAGTAAACAAAGTGAGCGATAATTGGGAGAGTTGGACCGGAAGTTCAGGACTTGTCCACTCTCGGGAATTGTGTACATTAGAAGTTAGTATTCCTATACTGCGTTTAGTGACCTGTGTGTCACTGGGTTAGTCTGTTCATAACAGACGAGTTTAGAACTTGTTCGAGAGAATTGTTTGTTTAACGTTCGAGTTACGTTTAGAGTTCCCTTTTTGGAAATTTTTGAAATTTAAGAATCGAGGACGATTCAGAGCAAGTCGGGGGCTGTGTGACGGAATGACCCCAGGGCTAAGAAACGGGTCATGTTCCGTCACTTCTATTATTGTAAGCTGGGTCTCCGCCTTCGCAGAGCCTAGCATTTAGACGTGCGACAAAGTATCTAGTTATTTCGAGTGCTCTGTGACGTAGCGCTCGTGCGGCCTCAACGATTGATGTACCGCGCGTGCGATTGGAAGGAAGGGCGGGAAACTAGGTTAGGTTCGAATCACGTCAGTCTAGAATAGATCGTTGAAGTGTGAAGTCTTAGATTAGAGTTAGAGCAGAGTAGAAGTAGAGTTAACGACAGAGGTGTTTACAGACGGATTAAGGTGCTTGAGAGCTGGATTTAGACTACCCAGAGAGTAACGATTACGAGGTCAAGTAGCCAGAAAGAGACGGAAGCTGTTCAAGGATTATTGTGTGTATATAGAGAGGATTATGATGACAGCGTAGAGAAGAACTGTAGCTGAGCAGAGTGTGTATTTACATCCGGATTTACCAGACATTGAGACCAGAGATTAGAGAGATCAAAAACTTTTTGTGGACTTGTGATGTTGAGATGGTCATTTACATAGAGTGGACTTATTGTGTGGGTGCTGCTGTATAGAGAAAGAGTGCGGTGGTATGTATATTGTACTGTGATGATTAAACTGTATTGTTGATTTATACTTGCTCGTCCCGTCTTCTCTTCAACACCACATCCATCCCCAACCTTCGCTAAGCGTTATTGTAAGAGTCAGAAAACCCAACTGAGCTTTATTTCATTTCAAGAGAGAACTAAGAAACCTTTTATTTAAGTAAGGTGATTCTGTTTGTCAGTCGGATCATCCCTTCGGCCAGGGATCCATTCCGCTACAATATATATATATATATATATATATATATATATATATATATATATATATATATATATATATATATAGATATATATATATATATATATATATATATAGATATATATATGTATAGCTCCACTACAACATCCCGCTCAATCTGACTGACAAAGCATGATAAAGGGCGTTCTTTTTCCCTCTACACAACTTAATTCACATCTGATATTCTCGTGGAACACACTTGAATTGACAGACATGGACCAATGTTTATGATTTATGTTAATCATATTTTCATTTAGCAACGGATTGATTTATTTGATGTATCTTTTCTTTGTTTTATTACTATTTGTATTTGTAATTTCATACCTTGCGATATATAGTCAATAAACAATACAAAACAATACAATACAATACTATACAATACAATACATTATTATACAATACAATACAATACAATACAATACAATACAATAATATACAATACAATACAATACAATACAATACAATACAATAATATACAATACAATACAGTACAATACAATACAGTACAATACAATACAATACAATACAATATTATACAATACAATACAATACTATACAATACAACACAATACAATACTATTCAATACAATACAATACAATATAATACAATAAAATACAATACAATATAATACAATAAAATACAATACAATATAATACAATACAATAAAATACAATACAATATAATACAATCAGACAAATAGTCCAAGGCTGAGGTGCTGGCTCATAATCTCTCTTGGACATATACAGTATGATAATTCTTAGTACGAGACTGAAACACAAGGATTGAGTGAGACCCGGTCACTATTCAGTCAAGTTACTGAGATAAAATACACAGTTTTTTACTTAGGAAGGAAAACGAATATACGTGTGCAAGTATTCATTGTTTTATATTTACAGTGGTTTCTTAGATAATGCCCAGCAAAGCTGCATCACATTATGGCTACTCGGTGTGTATGTGTGTGTGTGCTATACATACCATTTCTCTTGAAATAACATTGGTACAATTGCTTTTATATCTTATATTTCTATTAATATAATGAAGTATGGTGTAAGACATATTCAGTACAGTTAAACATAAGACACATAACATCGTGTACGTATTAAAATTGGCTGAAAGATTTAGACATGCATTTACTGCTGGGAGGAAATGGCATTTATTCATGTTTTTGACACGATACATTTACGTTTTAGAATCTTACACAGTATTTGGAATAATAAAGGGCAACCTAATAATCCACATGGTGTTTGTTTTAGGGTGGGATCATTAGGGAATTGAAATACTGTATACGCTCAAAAGTGACAATAGTGGAATATTGCTACAATATTTATATATGAATGTCACTTTTACAACGTAAACTTTTTCGATAGATTATGACGTGTATTATTGTTTGCAGTATATCATCATGTCCACTGAGGAGCGCTTGGCAGCACCAGTCTATGGCGCCAGTTAGACAGCGCCACCTGGCTGTTTAGTACTAAGGCATGGTCCCCACTTTTTCAACAACGGATCACCTGACAGCACCAGTCTATGAACCTAGTTTGACAGAGCCACATCGCTGTTCGGTACTAACTTTGGCATGGTCCGCACTTTTTCAACAACGGATCACCTGGCAACATCAGTCTATGGTATCAGTTTGTCAGCGCCACCTGTCTGTTTAGTACTTAGCCATGGTCCCCACTTTTTACCAACGGAGCACCTGACAGCACCAGTCTATGGTGTCAGTTTTACAGGTTTGCCCGTAGCAGACCCCGCTTCCTAGCCACAGCCAGGAATCCTGGATGAAGGCAGCCGTAAATTATGCATACTTCCAGCAAGCGGGCTTTGCTGCTGCTGCCGCTGCCGCCGATGATGCAGACCCCTTTCTCAGCAGGCACTGCTGCTGTCTTGCCGCCACCGCGAAGTTCTCCCGCCGCCGTCGCCGCCGCCGCACTCTCGCGAGAGGTCCCAGTCCCAGTCCCAGCTCGTAGAGAACAGTCCTGACCCGGACTCCACCGTGACGTCGCGCGAGAACAGCCGTCCTATCGCGGGACCAACCGAGATCTCGCGTTACTTCACGAGAAACAACGACAAAACGCGAGTTTCGTGCAAACTTTGCCAAAAGCCTTTTTGCTGTGTAGGCGCTACAGACATGGACGGCGCCACGCGGAAATGGTGTCTGAAGTTTTCCCGCGGACAAACGGGAGCTGCCTGACCGCGTCTTTAGGAGTTTTCGTTTGTAAATCTACATGGAGATGTTCTTCCCAGCTTCATCCGGGTAAGAGTCAGCGTGCCAAGCTCTGGAGCGCTGTATGTATTGGGCGCATCAAAGTATGAGTCGCCCGAACTCAAGTGGTATATGAAAACAATGACAATGTAGTGAAAGATAAGAAACAAGTTACAAATTTGTAGATAGGTTTCAATATTTAATAACGAAAAGTTGAATAATGGTCTTTGAAATGTGGATCAAACAAATTTGCATATATTGATGGCGTATGGTGACGGTGACGGCTCAGACGGGATTTGGTGGCAGCCGGCGAGACGGAAAGTTGAGGATAACTCCTCTAGTGGAACCAGTGGACCGGAAGTCAAGGTGTGAAAGAGCGCGAGCGCTTCCGGTGAGCAGAGGCGTTCGTCTGCAGCCGGGACAGGAGGCACGCGCGCGCCCGGTGAGAAGCGGCAAAAGACGGGAGGAAGAAAACCTGCAGACGACCTCATCCTCCTATACCCCGGTATAGTGCAGTAAGCCTTGCATGCAGAGTCGCACCACTTCAGGAGAGTATTGATATCACAACCATACCCAACCCTGTGTGCGAGGTATATCGATATAGGAATCAGACAGGAAGTGGTAGGAAAAAACCCAACAATATTCCATGGCCAGGTCCGGATATACAGCCAGGCCACTTGTCAACAGCAGCTAGAAACAGCCAAGCCGCAGTGCCGGAGTATAATTTGCGTGACGACGTTGTTTTATGCGCTTCGGAATTATTCCTTTTAATCATGGCATTCGGAGCGGGAAAACACCGTTAAAAAGGAGTACAAAAGGCGACTTCAAAAGGCGAACACGTTCGGATCACTACGGGTAAGTTGTATAACGTTATTTGATGTTTCTCACTCGGGTTTTCGATGCCAAAGATGTTAGACAATTTTGTCAGGCACCTGTAGTATCGAGGGATATTATAACGTGACTCGTTCATCTTCTCAAGTCCATTAATTCCCAATTAAGTCCACGGCTAGGCTGTGTTACACATGCGTGGTGGCCAGCAACCCGCCATTAATCATTTCTATTATTCCTACCAATCCAATGAGTATTGAATAAATGATGAAAATTTCATGAAAAGACTCCCATGATTGCTATAATATCCTGGAGTTGTTTTATTAGTCTTGGACGAATGACGATTAAAATTGAATTGTAAAGCTACTCGGACTCGGATCACACAGAATTGATTGGACTAATCTTACAGTACACGTACAATCGATCCTACAGTATTGCTTATATACTTTCCTAAGAACTACTCTGTTATGGTACTTTTCCTTTAGCCATAGACTTGAAAGGCCACACGTATCTTTGAACACACATGCACACATATATAATACTAGTATATACATACACACACACATATATATATATATATATATATATATATATATATATATATATATATATATATATATATATATATATATATATATATATATATATATATATATAAATGTATATATATATGTATATATATATATATATATATATATATATATATATATATATATATATATATATATTATATATAAATATATATATATATATATATATATATATATATATATTTATATATATATATATATATATATATATATATATATATATATATATATATATATATATATATATTTATATATATATATATATATATATATATATATATATATATATATATATATATATATATTTATATATATATATATATATATTTATATATATATATATATATATATATACTTACATACATATATATTACTGGCCATACATGCAATTTGTTATTACATCTTGAAATCACAACCTTGATATTATTACAACACCTGACAGTATCTTAAGATAATCGGTTAAAATTACAATTCCAAATATATCTGGGCTCTTTTATCTTCAACCTATGTAACGATTCAAGCACGATTTTACGGTGAAACTTAAGTATCATAATCAACCGCATTCCATTCCTCTCAAGAAATACTCTTTTTCAAAAGAAATTTGCTGATATCATCATTGCGTTCAGGTTCAGGTGCTAGAGTATGGGTCACCCGATACATAAGGTATCAAAAAGGTGGGGCAACTGCCCGTAGAGTCGCTACCGTAGAATTGCGGGTGGGCCGACCACTTAAAACAGAGGTGTACAGAGCCAGGAGGGTAGAAGGGCAGAAAAGGAGTCAAGGATCGAATACATACTAAGTGGAAGTCAATGACAACATAGTTATAGTCAGCTTAATGGGTCAATGGCAACATAGTTATGAGTGTTTTTATTTCAAAAGGAACAAGTATAAATGGATATTATATACCAAATCAGCCTGTGATTTTCATACATAACATCTTGCTTAAATCAACTGCTTCTTCTCATAAGCTAAGCCAAAACAAAATCCACTCTTTAGGTCTTTATGGCAATAAGTCATTGAATCTCTGGCATCCTTTTGTTATCAAATAGCAATTGGGAAAGGGGAATGGCTGACATAGAACAATTGCCCCCTAGCCAACCCTGTATCATAACTGCATTTAGAAGTTTTCCAGTACTGCAAGCTGAAAATTAGGTCACATGGACAGAAAATCTGGTCCCCCCTTATCAAGTTTTTAACTATGGTATGAAGGTGAGGTAAAGACAGTTTATTTTGCAATAAAATAATCATGCTTATCTATTACCCTTTCAATTTGTTTCTATTTCACCCAACCTCCAAATACTCGGAACCTGGATACAATGAACACATGCATATATTGAACACTTTTTCATTTCCTGTGAGTGTTCAATTTAGACAGGTTCCACCTGTGTATGTGTGCATAAACGCGAAATAGTATCAGTTAAGCACTGCTATCCACCCGAGGTCACCCGAAGCCCACGAAGCAGAGCCGAGTAATTTAACCTTTTAACACTTAGAGTTTCTCCACAAGGTATCGTCTGCTACTCTCATACTTTTACAAATAACTTGTGTATAAAGCGAAATTTCACAAAATATTTGAAGGAGAGTTGTTGTTTGGCTTCTGATCAACATTTCTCCTTCAAATGTTTTCAAGAAAATGCTCTTGTAGGTAAATATTTCCAAAATTGTCAGGCCCCTTTTGGTCGTTCGGAGTGTCAATGGGTTAATGTGTTATGAATTCATCACATGCTCTTCCATGGTTAGAAATAAATCAAATACATCCCATTGATGGCTAGGTTCAGACGTTCGGTATCAAATTACTTAATATGAAAGGTCACATGTCTGACATCTATTGGCCAATCAGTATCGAGAATAACAGCAGAGCAGGTGAAACAAACATCATGTCTTTGATCTAATACACAACAATTAAGGACCTATTTAAAATTTTGAAGTTATGAGGCTTGGTAGTAACTACGAAACTGGGCTAATAATTTCATCCTCTTCATCTGTTCAACATATATTATATTAGCTTTGGAATTTTGAATTTTGTTTTTCGTCATATTTATGCCATATTATATTAGTACCAGTAGCTAAAGAATCAACCAATTAAACTTCGTCATGATAATGCGATATATATCATAACGAAAATCAACCAATATATACTTTTTGATAACGCAATCCATTTTGTTGTTTGTCGATAAAGTATGTATATTTATTTACTGTAATAATAATTACAAAAGTATACAACATAGATTATGTATTGAATAGTGGATGCTTGAGTGCAAATGGAGAATTATAATGAAACGTAACACAACAAAGAGGTAGAGGGGGTCTAGTTACAAAAGAAGACCCATTCTGTATAGTTTAAAGGGGAAATTGAGGAAGAACAAATCATAGGTGTATATGAAAGTTCATAAACATAGCTCAACATCTGTCATAAACAGGGAAGCCCTAGAGCTCCACACAAAGACAAATCTAAAATTGTAATAAGTGAATAGCACCTCCTCTTAGCCAAGGCCGCCGCCATTTTGAATCCGGGTCATCACCCCCTGCTGTGGTCAGTGTTATAGGCACAGAGCTAGGGGCAGATTGCCACATAATTGAAGAACATGGCCGCTGTCAGGGCTGGGCAGGATGATGACAATATGCAAAAATCTCCCCCCATGGGATCAGTGAGAGAAAAAGAAGGGCAGCATCCTGTTCTTGAAGTGTATTACTTCCATATATGCTTATATGTATGTGAGCCTTTAGGACCCCTTTAACTTAATGAAATGTAACATAACATGGAGGAAGAGTGGTTCTAGATACAAAAGAAGGCCCATTCTGTATAGTTTAACTTAAATGTATCATTTGATAAAGATACTGATGTCAACCACGTCATTTTCTGTGGACACACAAACAATAAAACGTGTTCCTTTTTAAAACGATATTTTTGTGTATGTGCTTGCTTGTCGACCACGCCCAAACTTTGACATTGTAACAATATATATTTACTGGGCCTGGCGTCAATTTTCGTACATCGTGGGTTTGTCTGATATATACACACACATACGTATACTCTCTCTCTCTCTCTCTCTCTCTCTCTCTCTCTCTCTCTCTCTCTCTCTCTCTCTCTCTCTCTCTCTGCATATATATGTATATATATACATATATACATATATATACATATATATATATATATATATATATATATATATATATATATACATATTTATATATATATATATACGTATATATATATATATATGTATACAGTATATAAATGTATATATATATATATATATATATATATATATATATATATATATATATATATATATATATATGTGTGTGTGTGTATATATATATACATATATATATATATATATATATATATATATATATATACATATATATATACACATATCTGTGTTTGTGTTTTTATGTTAGTCTGTATGTATGTACGGATGTCCGTATATATGTATGTTTGTGTGTATTTACGTATGTATGTATGTACGTATGCTTGTATGTATGTATGTTACATGTAGCTAGGAATATACTTATACATCTGCGCGATTAACTGAATGTATGCATGCCGTGTGAAAAATACTTCTATTACAGGAATTTCGTGACATGTTTATTGCGTGCTTCTTGTTCCTCTCGTTTATTTTGTTGATTTCTCGCGCTTGCTGATGTCTATTGTCCTTTTTCTTTGTAAATCCTTTGAATATGGAACCCTTATTAGAATCACCGCTGGTTAAGTTACAGAAAGATCTATTGCATGATTTTGGTAATGGAGCTGAATTCCTGTTGTATTGTATTGTATGTTTTATTGACTGCACGATATTGTACGAAATCATATCAGATACAAGCAAAACTTTTTGTAATTACAAACATATACTAAGAACGTAAACATCAAAACTGAACATAATGAAATAGGCATGAACGTAGGATTATTAAGAGCTTGTAAAATTTGACTTATATCAATACTATCTCGGGAAATCTATCTGGTCGAGTATGGCGTTATCATAAATTATACAAAATGCTTTTGTGATAGAAATATTACGGTCAATAAACATACATATATAAAGATTCACATAGTCTACATTGAGGGGTTCCATAGCTTGCCCAAAGAAGATAGTACGGTTTATATTTTTCTAATGATTGAAGGTTTGATGGATAATTTGGGAGCAGTGGCTGGATGTAGCATTCGGAAATGAAGTGTAATTGCGATAAAGTAGCTCAGTTGGTTAGGTGTCGGACTAGTAATCAGTAGGTCGCTGGTTCAATTCCCGGCCGGGGCACTTTGGTCTGTCCTTGGGCAAGACAGTTTATTCCATATTGCCTCAGTCTACCCAGCTGCAAAATGGGTACCTAGCATAGATAAGACAGTGCTTAGAGCGTGTGCGCTATGTGCTGCCAGCTGCTCTGGGATATCCCACGGGGGATTGAAATGGTTTCCCTGTGTACAGGCCTGCTAGGGAAGGAAGGTCGTGTGAACATTTCGGTGGATACAAGACTATAAACCGATTACCTTTATAACACAGGACGAGCTAATGTCAATTTCAGTAGCCATTGTTGTGTGCGGCATTGTACCAGCTTTTCCAGAAGCAGGTCTCTCGATGTTAACCCATTCACACTTAAATTTCCTCTAGAAAGTATCGTCTGCAACTCTCAAACCTTTCAAAATAACTTGGGAATAAAGCGAATGTTCATAAAATAGAGAGTTGATGTTTGGCTTCTGATTAACTATTCTCCTTCAAATACATTTCCAAAAAATGCTTTATTGGAAAAGTATGATCAGAATTGTCAGGCCTGTTTTGGCTGCTCTCGGTGTGAATGGGTTAACATAGGAGCCTGACTTGTTATTTATTATTTCATACCGTATGGATTTGTCAATAAAGTCATACATACATATACATACATAAATACAATCATACATACATACATACATACATACATACATATGCCGTTTCTTTTTCCAAATGTTTCGAACATTAGCCCAAGCAACCATGACGTGGTTTTTCCATGCCCTGGCATAACACAGGTCGAGTAGCTAATGCCAATTTCATTTGGCGTTGTTGTGTGCGGCATTTTCTGGCGGCAGGTCTCTAGATGTCAGAGTTTGAGCCTGACTTGTTCTGTGCCATAAGCAAGGAGACATATTCGCATAATTATCATTATGGGCATTGTCATGCATACAACGGTTCTACTCTCTTAACTTTTACAAGCCCAATATTGGCTGTGTTGAAAGGTATCTGGGTTGGATTTACGGCGCTTTCAACAATTTAGGTCAAGTCGTGACGGCCAGAGACAGTTACTGGGCAGTGGTGTTGCGTAAGAGTGCCCGACTGTGTGGACTGGCTCCCAATATGGTCATCTGCTAATGAACACTAAACTGCAGATCAAAATAAAATTTTAATTAATCGTTCGCGTTTATCTACACTTTTTTGGTGAGATAGAGTACTAATTGTAACTAACAACTTGTACTGAAAAGCCACACATAACTTGTCTGGTGATGTATTCCATATGATGGTTGGTATGCTAACATTCAGATAAGCCCTTTTCATGTGTTATGACTGATAAGTATATGCAACTTATTTGATGAATAGTTTAGTCATTAATTTGTTCCTATATTTTCTTTCTCATTCAGTGTGACTAAGAATCCAAAGCCGTGTTATATGTTTACCATATGAAGATGATTGAATATTACCCTGAAAAGGAGGTAAACTGGATACAAATATCAGTTGCATGCATTTTTTATCAAAGATGTCTGATTAATGAAGAATTATTTATCTATAAGGATATATCATAGATTTCCCTTTACACACGCACACACACACACACACACACACACACATATATATATATATATATATATATATATATATATATATATATATATATATATATATATATATATATATATACATACATCTAAAGACCAACTAATTAATGGATAGAGTCGAAAATATGATAAGGATAAACACACCCAGCTGATCACAATTTCCATGGAGTATGGAGACTGGCATTTGTGACCTAAGACGTATATACATTCATCAATCGATTCACATTTTATTTGAATAACAAACCCTCTGTAAAGTTTCACTCGGTAGAGCTTAATTTCAAATCTGTTAACACGTATTGTGTGTTTATTGGTCTGTGGTAATTGCGGACACCCATAACACACCCATCAATACCTCTAGAATTACGTGTATTGACATAATCGATCAAAGGCAGATATTCTATATTTATGTATATCACCAGTTTCCGCAGCGAGGGACTGTCTGCCTTTATGTAAACAAAGAGTGGCGATGGGCGAACTGCGAAGACATGATAACAGGATAACATGATGATAAGAACAGTCGTTGCTTGAAAGGACACCCATCTACCTTATATTTAGGAGCTACGCTGTGAGTTAAAAATATTCATTTTACCAGATGTTATCAGGTGATATCCCAGAATAATGCACATCACTGTTAGATCAGATAAACAGTTTGGTTGTTCAAACAAATGAGGTTTACTCCAAGTCTCAGGGAGGCACTCTCCACACAGAGACACGCTACGCATTGTATCTCTGCCACCACACCGGTACTATTTTGCGGAATATTTTGGTATAATTTCGAAGTCGTACCATGCAACAGAACGTACTGCTTAAAATAAGCAGAGTGATCAAACGTGTGGTGGCAGAGATACTAGTCGTGTAGCAATCGCGGTAGACTGGAACCATTGTGCCGGAGATTTTTAGGGAGGTAGTCAGGTGACGGGATGGGCTGTCAGGTGAAAAGCGTGTATTCCAGCTTATGAGCTGCTTTAATAACAGGTTTTTAATCTGTATGTTTATAATTACCTTCTTACACGTATGTATGTTTACATATATGATATTTGGAATTACTGGAATCATTTTGTACAATTGTACAGTCAATAAAGAATCATTTATTCATTCATTCATTCATTCAAAAAGGTACGACTGTGAGTAATGCATAAAACCAAGCGTTTTTGTAAAGAGAAGAGCATTTCTACTTTGGGTTCTATCTCGTTACGATATGACATAAGCTGCTTAAAGTGACCTAAAACCAGCACCAACATTCCATAGGTTTAATAAGTGCCCACGCTTTAAGAAAAAGTATAACCAAATGATGAAAACTAACTCCTACATTCAAGGTTTCCAGTCATTCTGAGGCTATTTTTGTACTCCTCCTTTCATGTACAATGCTTGGAGTATTTTACAACTCGTTCCTGTTGCACGGTTCCAAGGCTGTGTGATATTTATGACCATTCTCCAAGAGGTTTATTCCATCCTCACAGACTCTGCAAACCACAGTATGCAATGGTTCTTATCCCAAACAGCTGTTCGGATCATGAGGGGTTGTGGAGGGACAATCCCACTTTCCTGTATAAAGTAGGATTTCCAGGGCGCCCTCAACCCTATGACGCTGTTGGCTAATTTGCCCAATACAAAATGATGTAAACAGACATGAAAATGAGTCTGCAATCCAGAGTATGTAATAGTTCTTATCCGTCAGCTGTCGGGGCCATGAGGGGGTGTGGAGGGACAATCCCACCTCCCTGTAAGTAGGCGCCCTTAAACCTCATGCTGCTGTTGGCTAATTT
>OZ012698.1:35307679-35330179 GCA_963942565.1 Maea johnstoni
ATATATATATTATATATATATATATATATATATTATATATATATATATATATTATAATATATATATATATATATATATATATATATATATATATATATATATATATATACTTACATACATATATATTACTGGCCATACATGCAATTTGTTATTACATCTTGAAATCACAACCTTGATATTATTACAACACCTGACAGTATCTTAAGATAATCGGTTATAATTACAATTCCAAATATATCTGGGCTCTTTTATCTTCAACCTATGTAACGATTCAAGCACGATTTTACGGTGAAACTTAAGTATCATAATCAACCGCATTCCTTTCCTCTCAAGAAATACTCTTTTTCAAAAGAAATTTGCTGATATCATCATTGCGTTCAGGTTCAGGTGCTAGAGTATGGGTCACCCGATACATAAGGTATCAAAAAGGTGGGGCAACTGCCCGTAGAGTCGCTACCGTAGAATTGCGGGTGGGCCGACCACTTAAAACAGAGGTGTACAGAGCCAGGAGGGTAGAAGGGCAGAAAAGGAGTCAAGGATCGAATACATACTAAGTGGAAGTCAATGACAACATAGTTATAGTCAGCTTAATGGGTCAATGGCAACATAGTTATGAGTGTTTTTATTTCAAAAGGAACAAGTATAAATGGATATTATATACCAAATCAGCCTGTGATTTTCATACATAACATCTTGCTTAAATCAACTGCTTCTTCTCATAAGCTAAGCCAAAACAAAATCCACTCTTTAGGTCTTTATGGCAATAAGTCATTGAATCTCTGGCATCCTTTTGTTATCAAATAGCAATTGGGAAAGGGGAATGGCTGACATAGAACAATTGCCCCCTAGCCAACCCTGTATCATAACTGCATTTAGAAGTTTTCCAGTACTGCAAGCTGAAAATTAGGTCACATGGACAGAAAATCTGGTCCCCCCTTATCAAGTTTTTAACTATGGTATGAAGGTGAGGTAAAGACAGTTTATTTTGCAATAAAATAATCATGCTTATCTATTACCCTTTCAATTTGTTTCTATTTCACCCAACCTCCAAATACTCGGAACCTGGATACAATGAACACATGCATATATTGAACACTTTTTCATTTCCTGTGAGTGTTCAATTTAGACAGGTTCCACCTGTGTATGTGTGCATAAACGCGAAATAGTATCAGTTAAGCACTGCTATCCACCCGAGGTCACCCGAAGCCCACGAAGCAGAGCCGAGTAATTTAACCTTTTAACACTTAGAGTTTCTCCACAAGGTATCGTCTGCTACTCTCATACTTTTACAAATAACTTGTGTATAAAGCGAAATTTCACAAAATATTTGAAGGAGAGTTGTTGTTTGGCTTCTGATCAACATTTCTCCTTCAAATGTTTTCAAGAAAATGCTCTTGTAGGTAAATATTTCCAAAATTGTCAGGCCCCTTTTGGTCGTTCGGAGTGTCAATGGGTTAATGTGTTATGAATTCATCACATGCTCTTCCATGGTTAGAAATAAATCAAATACATCCCATTGATGGCTAGGTTCAGACGTTCGGTATCAAATTACTTAATATGGAAGGTCACATGTCTGACATCTATTGGCCAATCAGTATCGAGAATAACAGCAGAGCAGGTGAAACAAACATCATGTCTTTGATCTAATACAAAACAATTAAGGACCTATTTAAAATTTTGAATTTATGAGGCTTGGTAGTAACTACGAAACTGGGTTAATAATTTCATCCTCTTCATCTGTTCAACATATATTATATTAGCTTTGGAATTTGGAATTTTGTTTTTCGTCATATTTATGCCATATTATATTAGTACCAGTAGCTAAAGAATCAACCAATTAAACTTCGTCATGATAATGCGATATATATCATAACGAAAAATCAACCAATATATACTTTTTGATAACGCAATCCATTTTGTTGTTTGTCGATAAAGTATGTATATTTATTTACTGTAATAATAATTACAAAAGTATACAACATAGATTATATATTGAATAGTTGATGCTTGAGTACAAATGGAGAATTATAATGAAACGTAACACAACAAAGAGGTAGAGGGGGTCTAGTTACAAAAGAGGACCCATTCTGTATACAGTGAAACCTCGGAAATGTGAACACCTTGGGACCAGGGCAAAAGCGTTCACATTAGGGGGTGTTCACATCTCAGAGGTCTTTTCATAATGTAAAAGATGCAAATGGGACCGGGAAATAGTGTTCACATTAGGAGGTGTTCACATCTCTGGGGTGTTCACAATGAGAGGTTTTACTGTAGTTTAAAGGGGAAATTGAGGAAGAACAAATCATAGGTGTATATGAAAGTTCATGAACATAGCTCAACATCTGTCACAAACAGGGAAGCCCTAGAGCTCCACACAAAGAGAAATCTAAAATTGCAATTAGTGAATAGCACCTCCTCTTAGCCAAGGCCGCCGCCATTTTGAATCCGGGTCATCACCCCCTGCTGTGGTCAGTGTTATAGGCACAGAGCTAGGGGCAGGATGCACAGAGCTAGGGGCAGGATGCACAGAGCTAGGGGCAGATTGCCACATAATTGAAAAACATGGCCGCTGTCAGGGCTGGGCAGGATGATGACAATATGCAAAAATCTCCCCCCATGGGATCAGTGAGAGAAAAAGAAGGGCAGCATCCTGTTCTTGAAGTGTATTACTTCCATATATGCTTATATGAATGTGAGCCTTAAGGGCCCCTTTAACTTAATGAAATGTAACATAACATGGAGGAAGAGTGGTTCTAGATACAAAAGAAGACCCATTCTGTATAGTTTAACTTACATGTATCATTTGATAAAGATACTGATGTCAACCACGTCATTTTCTGTGGACACACAAACAGTAAAACGTGTTCCTTTTTAAAACGATATTTTTGTGTATGTGCTTGCTTGCCGACCACGCCCAAACTTTGACATAGTAACAATTTATATTTACTGGGCCTGGCGTCAATTTTCGTACATCGTGGGCTTGTCTGATATATACACACACATACGTATACATCTCTCTCTCTCTCTCTCTCTCTCTCTCTCTGCATATATATGTATATATATGTATATATATATATATATATATATATATACATATTTATATATATATACGTATATATATATATATATATATATATATGTATACAGTATATAAATGTATATATATATATATATATATATATATATATATATATATATATATATATGTATATATATATATATATATATATATATATATATGTATATATATATATATATATATATATATATATATATATATATATATATATATATATATATATATATATATACATATATAAATATACACATATCTGTGTTTGTGTTTTTATGTTAGTCTGTATGTATGTACTGATGTCCGTATATATGTATGTTTGTGTGTATTTACGTATGTATGTATGTACGTATGCTTGTATGTATGTATGTTAGCTAGGAATATACTTATACATCTGCGCGATTAACTAAATTTATGCATGCCGTGTGAAAAATACTTCTATTACAGGAATTTCGTGACATGTTTATTGCGTGCTTCTTGTTCCCCTCGTTTATTTTGTTGATTTCTCGGGATTGCCGATGTCTATTGTCCTTTTTCTTTGTTAATCCTTTGAATATGGAACCCTTATTAGAATCACCGCTGGTTAAGTTACAGAAAGATCTATTGCATGATTTTGGTAATGGAGCTGAATTCCTGTTGTATTGTATTGTATGTTTTATTTACTGCACGTTGTTGCAAAAAAATCATATCAAATACAAGCAAAGGTTTTTGTCATTACAAACATATAACGTGAACGGAAACATCGATACTGATCATAATGAAATAGGCATGAACGTAGGATTATTAAGAGCTTGTAAAATTTGACTTATATCAATACTATCTCGGGAAATCTATCTGGTCGAGTATGGCGTTATCATAAATTATACAAAATGCTTTTGTGATAGAAATATTACGGTCAATAAACATACATATATAAAGATTCACATAGTCTACATTGAAGGGTTCCATAGCTTGCCCAAAGAAGATAGTACGGTTTATATTTTTCTAATGATTAAAGGTTTGATGGATAATTTGGGAGCAGTGGCTGGATGTAGCATTCGGAAATGAAGTGTAATTGCGATAAAGTAGCTCAGTTGGTTAGGTGTCGGACTAGTAATCAGTAGGTCGCTGGTTCAATTCCCGGCCGGGGCACTTTGGTCTGTCCTTGGGCAAGACAGTTTATTCCATATTGCCTCAGTATACCCAGCTGTAAAATGGGTACCTAGCATTGATAAGGCAATGCTTAGAGCATGTGCGTTATGTGCTGCCAGCTGCTCTGGAATATCCTCGGGGGATGTAAATTGTTTCCGTGTGTACAGGCCTGCTAGGGAAGGAAGGTCGTGTGAACATTTCGGTGGAAACAAGACTATAAACCGAATACCTTGTTAAAGAGAGATAAAGTTATCAAATACAAAGAATGGGTAAGGGCGGGTCGACCCAGAGACAATGATAATGTTCTATGGCAGGAATACAAGGCATCAAAGAAAGTTTTCTCGAAAGAGATTAGGCGTGTGAGTAGGACATATGACGAAGAACAGGTCGCTAAAACAGTTAACTCCATTGAGGTTGACAGAAATATTTTTTGGCGTTTTTTGAAGCGGTGCCGAAATAGCAGAGGTAGTAAGACACTTGCAATTCGTAATGAAGCAGGCAAGGTTTTATATGACATTGAAGGGGTGTTAGATGTCTGGAAGACTCACTTTCAGAAACTATGTCTACCTAAGGATTGTGATAGTTATGACAAAGAGCATTTTGATATGGTTAATGAAGCAGTGAGGGTCCTGAATGCTACTGATGATGGTGATGAGTTTTTGAAAATACCTATGACTGAAGCTGAAGTTGGAAAAGCCATCTCAAAATTACACACAGGAAAAGCATGTGGCTATGATAATGTTAGTGCGGAGCACTTAAAATATGCAGGCCAACAAATGGTTGAAGTTCTGACTATCTTATTTAACCGTTTGATAGCCATGGAATATATACCGGTCAATTTCAGATGTGGCATTCAGGTCCCTCTATATAAGGGCAAGAATACATGCTCTTTAAGTGTAGAGAACTACAGAGGTATTACCTTACTCACAACACTTAACAAGTTGTTTGAAACTTTATTATGGGGAAGGATGGAGAAGTGGTGGTGGAATAGTGGTATTGTGTCTAGATTTCAGGGTGCTTGCAGAAAGGGGCAGTCGTGCGTGCACACTGCCCTTCTTCTGCAAGAGACGGTGTCGGACGCCTTGGATGCAGGCAGGAGAGTCTTTGTATCATACTTTGATGTGTCCAAGGCGTTCGATTCCGTCTGGACCAATGGACTATTCTACCAATTACATCAGAATGGAGTTCAGGGTAAAATCTGGAGATTGATGTATAGGGCGTATATAGGATTTAATTGCAGGGTTAGGATTGGAGACAGTATGTCGCAATGGTACCCAATGACAGTAGGAATTCATCAGGGTGGGATTCTTTCCCTTATAAAGTACATTTCATTTATTAATTCCTTACTGGAAGAAATAGAAGCGTCAAAATTAGGGTGCAGTGTATCAGGCATACCCAGCACACCTGCTGGGTATGCGGATGATTTAGCCACTGCAAGTCTGTCCAAATGGCAATCTGATAAGGTACATAACATAGTTCATGGGCACAGTAAGAGATGGAGGTATAAGTTAAATGCTAAAAAGTCGGCGGTTTTGGTGTATGGCGAGGGAAAAGCAGAGAACCACCGAAATGCGAAATTTAGAGAATTTTCTTTAGGTCCGGAGAAAGTGAAAGAACGCACCGCATATGACCACGTAGGCGTTAGAGCTTGTATTGAACGAGGTAATGAGGATAGAGTAAATGACAAAATCAGCAACGGAAGGAGAGCTCTTAATGCCGCTGCAGGACTGGGCATCAGAAGGAAGGGGTTAAATATGGCAAGTTGTAACTTAATTTTCTGGATGGTGATTGTACCTATTATCACTTTCGGGAGTGAAATATGGGTGTTGTCGGACAAAGATTATCACAACTTATTAGCATTCCAGAGATTTGCTGGGCGCCGGTTCCAGAGGTTGCCGTATAAGTCACCGAATGGCAGCAGTTTTGCTGCTATGGGATGGATGAGAATTACCACGTATATATACATAAAGAAATTATTGTTTATTCGTACAGTCCTAAAAATGGGTCCAGGTAATGTGATATATGACATTTTTAAAAAGAGATATGAGAAATATGAGAGGGATTTTGCCAAAAGTGCTGATAATCATGCATTAAGTCCAGTATTTGATATGTTGAACACATGTAAAAAGTTTGGTGTATATGGAAGGATAAAGGGATATCTTGATGGTTCTGCTATATTAGCTGGTAAGACTTCTTGGAAAAAGTACGTCTGGGAGAGAGCATGGGTATACGAAGATATGTTCTGGTATTCTACTAAAGCTATCTATAAAGAAAACAAATTACTGGACAAAGTGAATGGAGTGGGAAAATTTTCAGTATGGTGGTGGATTAGTGATATATGGCCTAACATGATAGGAATGTGTGAGACTATGGTTAAAATCATCTGTCGAACGAGCAAACTTAAGGTGGATGACTACTCCCTTAAGGGGGGGACGCATAGTCTTAAAGCATGTGATAAATGTGAAATGTATGCAGTCGAGGACATCTTCCATATCTTGATGCAGTGCCCTTTCTTTCAGAACGATATGAAGGAGTTATATGCAGAGATTAGATTGGTGACACCAAATCTTTTAGAAGAGATGGATAAAGATAATAGTACGGCCATATACCACCTCCTAGGAAAGCCTTTCGAAAATGCACCATGGGAAGAACAGGTTAAGATGTGGTGTGTATCAGGCAGAAGAATTAGCATGATGTACTATAAGTTAGTGAAAGGCAGATGTGGGATAGGTTGAACATTTATTTCCTGTCCAGACTGGCTGCCAATATGGATATAATGGACGTTGATATACTATGTTGTAAATATATTTCTAAGTTTGGCTGATAGTCTTTGTTATAGACAAGCCGTTTTTGCTAGAGTAGAAGTTTTGTTATTATAATTTTTGTCTTTTTGTCTATATGTGTACCTTTCGTATGTAAAATACGCGGTCAATAAAGATATATATATATAACACAGGACGAGCTAATGTCAATTTCAGTAGCCATTGTTGTGTGCGGCATTGTACCAGCTTTTCCAGAAGCAGGTCACTAGATGTTAACCCATTCACACTTAACCTTCCTCTAGAAAGTATCGTCTGCAACTCTCAAACCTTTCAAAATAACTTGGGAATAAAGCGAATGTTCATAAAATAGTTAATGGAGAGTTGATGTCTGGCTTCTGATTAACTATTCTCTTTTAATAATATGTCCAAAAAATGCTTAATTGCAAAAGTATGATCAGAATTGTCAGGCCTGTTTTGGCTGCTCTCGGTGTGAATGGGTTAACATAGGAGCCTGACTTGTTATTTATTATTTCATACCGTATGGATTTGTCAATAAAGTCATACATACATATACATACATAAATACAATCATACATACATACATACATACATATGCCGTTTCTTTTTCCAAATGTTTCGAACATTAGCCCAAGCAACCATGACGTGGTTTTTCTATGCCCTGGCATAGTACAGGTCGAGTAGCTGATGCCACTTTCATTTGGCGTTGTTGTGTGCGGCATTGTACCAGCTTTTCTGGCGGCAGGTCTCTAGATGTCAGAGTAGGAGCCTGACTTGTTCTGTGCCATAAGCAAGGAGACCTATTTGCATGATTATCATTATGGGTATTGTCATGCATACAGCGGTTCTACTCTCTTAACTTTTACAAGCCCAATATTGGTTGGGTTGAAGGGTATCTGGGTTGGATTTACGGCGCTTTCAACAATTTAGGTCAAGTCGTGACGGCCAGAGACAGTTACTGGGCAGTGGTGTTGCGTAAGAGTGCCCGACTGTGTGGACTGGCTCCCAATATGGTCATCTGCTAATGAACACTAAACTGCAGATCAAAATAAAATTTTAATTAATCGTTCGCGTTTATCTACACTTTTTTGGTGAGATAGAGTACTAATTGTAACTAACAACTTGTACTGAAAAGCCACACATAACTTGTCTGGTGATGTATTCCATATGATGGTTGGTATGCTAACATTCAGATAAGCCCTTTTCATGTGTTATGACTGATAAGTATATGCAACTTATTTGATGAATAGTTTAGTCATTAATTTGTTCCTATATTTTCTTTCTCATTCAGTGTGACTAAGAATCCAAAGCCGTGTTATATGTTTACCATATGAAGATGATTGAATATTACCCTGAAAAGGAGGTAAACTGGATACAAATATCAGTTGCATGCATTTTTTATCAAAGATGTCTGATTAATGAAGAATTATTTATCTATAAGGATATATCATAGATTTCCCTTTACACACGCACACACACACACACACACACACACACACACATATATATATATATATATATATATATATATATATATATATATATATATATATATATATATATACATACATCTAAAGACCAACTAATTAATGGATAGAGTCGAAAATATGATAAGGATAAACACACCCAGCTGATCACAATTTCCATGGAGTATGGAGACTGGCATTTGTGACCTAAGACGTATATACATTCATCAATCGATTCACATTTTATTTGAATAACAAACCCTCTGTAAAGTTTCACTCGGTAGAGCTTAATTTCAAATCTGTTAACACGTATTGTGTGTTTATTGGTCTGTGGTAATTGCGGACACCCATAACACACCCATCAATACCTCTAGAATTACGTGTATTGACATAATCGATCAAAGGCAGATATTCTATATTTATGTATATCACCAGTTTCCGCAGCGAGGGACTGTCTGCCTTTATGTAAACAAAGAGTGGCGATGGGCGAACTGCGAAGACATGATAACAGGATAACATGATGATAAGAACAGTCGTTGCTTGAAAGGACACCCATCTACCTAATATTTAGGAGCTACGCTGTGAGTTAAAAATATTCATTTTACCAGATGTTATCAGGTGATATCCCAGAATAATGCACATCACTGTTAGATCAGATAAACAGTTTGGTTGTTCAAACAAATGAGGTTTACTCCAAGTCTCAGGGAGGCACTCTCCACACAGAGACACGCTACGCATTGTATCTCTGCCACCACACCGGTACTATTTTGCGGAATATTTTGGTATAATTTCGAAGTCGTACCATGCAACAGAACGTACTGCTTAAAATAAGCAGAGTGATCAAACGTGTGGTGGCAGAGATACTAGTCGTGTAGCAATCGCGGTAGACTGGAACCATTGTGCCGGAGATTTTTAGGGAGGTAGTCAGGTGACGGGATGGGCTGTCAGGTGAAAAGCGTGTATTCCAGCTTATGAGCTGCTTTAATAACAGGTTTTTAATCTGTATGTTTATAATTACCTTCTTACACGTATGTATGTTTACATATATGATATTTGGAATTACTGGAATCATTTTGTACAATTGTACAGTCAATAAAGAATCATTTATTCATTCATTCATTCATTCAAAAAGGTACGACTGTGAGTAATGCATAAAACCAAGCGTTTTTGTAAAGAGAAGAGCATTTCTACTTTGGGTTCTATCTCGTTACGATATGACATAAGCTGCTTAAAGTGACCTAAAACCAGCACCAACATTCCATAGGTTTAATAAGTGCCCACGCTTTAAGAAAAAGTATAACCAAATGATGAAAACTAACTCCTACATTCAAGGTTTACAGTCATTCTGAGGCTATTTTTGTACTCCTCCTTTCATGTACAATGCTTGGAGTATTTTACAACTCGTTCCTGTTGCACGGTTCCAAGGCTGTGTGATATTTATGACCATTCTCCAAGAGGTTTATTCCATCCTCACAGACTCTGCAAACCACAGTATGCAATGGTTCTTATCCCAAACAGCTGTTCGGATCATGAGGGGTTGTGGAGGGACAATCCCACTTTCCTGTATAAAGTAGGATTTCCAGGGCGCCCTCAACCCTATGCTGCTGTTGGCTAATTTGCCCAATACAAAATGATGTAAACAGACATGAAAATGACTCTGCAACCCAGAGTATGTAATAGTTCTTATCCTAAACAGCTGTTGGGATCATGAGGGGGTGTGGAGGGACAATCCCACCTCCCTGTAAGTAGGCGCCCTTAACCCTCATGCTGCTGTTGGCTAATTTGCCCAATACAAAATGATGTAAAAACATACCCGAAAATGACTGTAATCCTGGCACATGGGTACTCATCTGAGAGTGCTCAGAGAGAGCTATCTTATAATTACCAGCATGACATGGTTTAGGTATTTTTGTGAAATCGCTGCGTCCTTATACGTTGGACGAAAGTAGCCTCAGCGTCGGAAGGGTTAAATCACCAACGACCTTTCATGTCCACACCTGCTTATCCTATCATTATTATTGCTGTCGTTGTTATCATTATTATTATTATTATTATTATTATTATTATTATTATCATTATTATTATTATTATTTTTATTATTATTATTATCATTATTATTATTATTATTATCATTCTTATTATTACTATTATTATTATTATTATTATTATTATTATTATTATTATCATTATTATTAGTATTATTATTATCATTATTAATTTCATTATTATTAGTAGTAGTATTATTATTATTGTTGTTGTTATTGGTGGTGGTGGTGGTATTGGTTTTGTTGTTGTCGTTATTATTATCATCATTATTATTAATATCATTTTTGCTGTTGTTGTTATAATTATTATCATTATCATTATTATTGTTATCATTATTGCTGTTGTTGTTATAATTATTATTATTATTATTATTATTATTATTATAATTATTATTATTTTCATTATAAATATTAATTTATTATTATTATTATTATTATTATTATTATTATCATAATTATCATTATTATTATTATCATTATTATTATTATTACTATTATTATTATTATTATTTTTACTTTTATTATTATTATTATTATATCTGAAGTATTATCATTAGACCCGTACTCAAGCGTGTATTAGCCTATGTAGGGGTATTGTAATGGAATCTAAATTGCAGTCAAAACTATTGGGAAAGATCCCTGCAAATGAGGACACCTAAAAAGTAGCCCTATGAGTCAGGTCTTTGTTATTAACCGGTGAAATAATGCGTGTTCTCTTGTGGAACTTTGTGAAAGTTCTCCCGTAGTAGCAGAAAAGCTATCATCCTGCAGTCTCTTGGCACTGTGTGGCAGTGATAGTGAGTGTTAAGGTAGGTGAGACCTACACAGCAAAAAGTTCTGGACAGCAAACAGACAGCAAACGGGCGTCCGACGTTCGGACAGCAAACGGGCGTCCGACGTTCGGACAGCAAACGGGCGTCCGACGTTCGGACAGCAAACGGATATAAATCTGCACACGCAACCGTTTGTGCACTAAAACATTGGACAACCGTTTGCTGTCCGTTTGCTGTCCAACGTATCGGACCAATTGTATTGTATTGTATTGTATGTTTATTGACTGCACTTAGGATTGTGCAAAATCATACAGGTTACAACATATATTCAACTGGGCTACAAAAATTGCCTCAGGAAACATCGAATAAACATACGATAAATCAAAACTATAAATAAACCAAGAAAATAAATCATACATGGATATAACTCAGGAAAAATATCAGGCTGTACTTCTTCGCCTGTTGAGTTTAAGATATCTTTACATAAATTATATCAAATAAATCATATGTCAAAGAACTCAAAAGAACATAAATCGTACCATATATCTATCTACATACTTGTCTCACTATACACGATTTACCTCACTTTTTAGTGATATTAAAATTATCTATGCATATTAGTTCAGATCATAATGAGCGTCTCCGGAATTCATCCATGTTTGACTTCTTTCTGTGATAATTGTTTGCATTCACCTAAAGTGTTATTTTCTTGATTTTCATTGAATGTTCCTTTCCTTTTCGTTTCGATATATCGGTCAACTGTTTGTGCACAAGCGGACGGCAAAGTGACGTCCAACATATTCGTCAACAGTTTGTGCACAAATGTTCGGTTGACGATTTGTGCACAAATGTTCCAGTGCACAAATAGTGCACAGGTACATTTGTCGTCCGATATATCAGACAGCAAACAGACAGCAAACGGACGTCCAAAATATTCGTCAACCGTTTGACATCTGTAATTTTTTGCTGTGAATTGTAATGACATTTCTGACCCGTATAAAGATGTGCTACCCTAGACTGGATAACTGTAGATACCCTAAGGAATCGAGTACTACTTTGCTCGGGTATTCGGGTTTTCTCCACTATTTACGACTAGTCGCGACTTAGCCGCAATATTGCAGAAAAGTTGACTAAAATCAATACTCCAAATTTTACTAAGGTAACTTAAGGCTAAAATGGCCGCCCCCAGTGCCTCCATATTGTGTCTGTTAGGAGGTGTTTAAACAGCAATATACTTCTTGTATGAAGGTTGTCACTGGTGGGAACTTGGGTTTAAGTAGAGAATACCCTCAGAAACTATTTGGGCCTGTTTTATTCATGGTGGAATTGTCCTTTAATAAGCTATTGGTGCGCACAATGCGCGCCAAGCATTCACAAACATGTATCCAACTTGGCTTCAAATCCGAAATATGCCACCTGAGGAGGTACCCAGTGCCATGAAATAAACAAGTCAGAATATCAATTTCTTTATGGAGAGCTATATCTTAAATCTTTGAAGATGGTGCTGTGCCATTGACGAATATAACTTCCAATGTGCTCAATATCAAGAACGAAACTTCGAATTCAGAAGGAATCTCACAAGAACCAAATCAGAATACACTCAGGCTTTCCATGGTGTTGACATATATATCAGTTTACCACCTCTATACTCCAGTCTAATATGAATTTTAATTGATAATCAGAACACTACTGACAAGGAAAACAAAAAAATGTTTGTGAATTGTGGCCAAAAAATATTTTCACGCTGTAATTTTATTGAATATATTTTTTTTGGGGGGAAATGCTTTGACTTTTGCAGGGATGCGGTTTAAAATGAATTTCATAACACTCATGTGTTATTAATGGATCCCAGCTCTGTGTACAGAGACAATAATGGGTAGATTTTCTTGCCTGTGAACAAGTCTGGTCCGGGATCAGAAGTGCGGCCATCGGATTACGAATCCAACCCCTAAGCTACTATACCAGCTCTGATAACGACGGTCATTTATATCGTCTTCACGTCTCGCGGCGTCATAAAGAAAAGCAACTGCCGACTCTGGGAGCAGATAAGGTCATGAGCCCATATATACGGGGAATACCAAGCGGTAGGGGTAGGGACTCAATCTTCACAAAAAGAGAGGTTGGAACTTTGTATCGTCATTTCTTCTGCCATCGCAAGGCTGAAGTCCTGACAGGCCAATCTACAGTTAGGATGATTACTTACTGCTCCAGTTGACCGGTAGCCCACCTGCAGCGGTTAGCTTATCTTTGACCGGGCACCCGGTGGTAATCGGATGTGCGGTGGGGTAAAATGCCCGGTTTGCCCACACATTACGAACAGGAATTAGATGTGTTAATTGTAGGTGATTTGAGCACTTCTCGGTAACGGTGTCAAGGAATCGACTCTTGGAAGAGTCACTTGCAGAAGTTGCTAATCACTCTAGCGTAGTCAGTCAGTGTTTTCTCTGGTTCCCACCACCCCTTACTGATGTTTAGATGATAAGGCGACCGGAATACCCGGGAATCCTTTTGAATAACCTCATGTCTTAGACAGTTCTCTCATATACTTGATATATATATATAAATATATATATATATATATATATATATATATATATATATATATATATATATATATATATATATATATATATATATATATATATATATATTTATATTCATATATATATATATATATATATATATATATATATATATATATATATATATATATATATATATATATATGTGTGTGTGTGTGTGTATATATATATATGTGTGTGTTTGTGTGTATGTGTGTACTTCAATTTGATTCAAACCAAGATCTTGATACTTAAGATACCCAAGCTTCTTCCATTCCATCGTAAATACTAGTAGCTAAGTGGTCACGATTGAGCCTCGAATGGCATGAAAAAATGATGGTGAACAAAATTCAAATCCATTTGTTTCCATAGTACATCGCTGTCGCCCATGCCACTCAATTCCATGCTCGAGTCTTCCTTCGCTCGTCTTCGCGATCGTAAAAATAATGGCCATCTACTCCCACCGTGGCCACGATCGTAAAGATAATGGCTCCCCATAACCACATGGTACAACTAATGTGAAACACTCGTATATAGTATCCGCCCTTCCCCCAGCAGTAGGAAATGATCCCCTCGGCTGTTCCCGCCACTTACTCCCTTATCAGTTTTATAACCATTAGACAGTTTTAGTTGTAAAATTACTGCCGGTGGATTTTAGTGTCCAACCTGATTTGGTTTAAGTCTGTTTCTTAAAGGCAGGCGCGTTTCAAATAACAGTTTTATGGATGACGGTGAGATAATCATACTCATCCCCGTAACCCAGACATCACGAGACGTGGTTATCACTTTCCCAGCTCCAGACAGTCACGTGACATTGTGCTAGCCAACCGAAACTTCTGAATCTCATACTAGATATATTTCACCCCTATTGCTACCATCTCTCTTTAAATAATTGTTATTGTCTAAATTGTCTATAAAATGTCCTTTCGCTGTGAGTGTTCGAATACTGTTGCTTTTCTGTTGCTATGCTGATAAGTTTATACTAGGCATTAACTCGCTAGGTGCTCTACGTTAACCAGCGCATGCCATACCATACTTATTAAGCAAATTTACCCGTTTCACTAAATCCAAGCACATGTATTTACAGTTATATTAAGCACTTTTTGTATTTGTAGAGATATTATTTAAAGTTACTTTATACCTGTTCTGATTTTGTTGGATGTATGAAATTTTGTATATGTATATACAGTCAATAAACATTCATTCATTAATTGTCTAAATTGTCTATAACATGTCCTTTCGCTGTGAGTGTTCGAATACTGTTGCTTTTCTGAAGCTCAGAGCTTCTAGTGAGTAGATGGTTTAAAATGGAAACCATATAGTGTGTATATGTACGTGCGTGCATATTTCAGTATAATATAAGTATAAAACACTCATTTTTATAACCACCTCCGTAGAGCGGACATTGAAAAGGTGCAACATGGAACAAGTAACATCTGTATTGTATTGTATGTTTATTGACTGTACTGATAAGATACAAAGTCATGGCGAATACAATTCAGAAATAGCATGCCAAAAACACAAAAACATTAAACACAAGGAAAGAAAACATAAAATGAAAATACATGAAGGACGTTTCTTAAGTCCTGCTAGACACAGAATAATACAGGGATAAGTCTAAAGGATACAGTTTCTTGAATCTGTGTTGGCCTAGATGTTTACATCCTGTTCTGTGTTAGGAGTCTGGTATAAACAGAAGATATGTTTGATAGTGTTGATACGTGTGTTAGATGAAACACTGTACTTGTACATCAGCCGATGTATTTGATAGAATGGAAATGGAGATGTTTTGGGTAATCGTCACGTTTGGGTCATTCACCGTCATGTATGTTAGATTATACTGTAGAAGCAACTTATTAAGGAAATCACAGCCTAACACAGGGCTACTGATATTCTCAACATTTCTCAGACTCGAATCTAATCGGTGATCGGTATACTTGGTGCCATGGTTTCCGGAACGTATTCTGTCGCAATGAGTATTATCTTCAGTACAGTTCAGTACAGTATGCAGCTGAGTATTACCTTTTGTTTGCATGCATGTATGCACGTACATGTGCAGTGCCTGCATTCGATACCTGAATTAAATGTGTGACATTCACGACCGCACACCCGATTGCCACCCAGTTTCCTGGGCAAGGATGCGACCACGTGTACTTGACCTCATGTTTAAACGTAGCTTTGATTCGCAAGCTGCATGGGTCATTGGTGTGCTTGGATTATTTCTTGACGTTATCCGTTAGCGTTTGTACAACTAGGTACTGAAAGACGTCGGGTTGACCGGTTCAGGAATTAGATGTGTGTAATGTATAGGTATGGAAAGGAATTGGGTAATATTTTTGTCACGTTCACTGGAAAATCGTTAGCCGGAGCAGGTTTATTGATGTAGTTACTGTAGAATGTCTAATATCATTTGCCAAAACGATACCCCCAGCAAAATACAAACCCTTTGCATGTACTAACACAGCAATGAAAATAATAATTACCCTTGTAAATGGAAATGCCTTTGCCAAAACTCCCAATGGAACATACCTCCACCGGCAAACTACGAATCCTTTGCTTGTACTAACACAGCAACGAGTAAAATATTAACTCTTGTGGACGGAAATTGTAATTTCCCCATAAATATGTGATGTCATTTGCGAAAATCCAGTACCAGGTTGTTAGTGGTTGATGATCTTGTGTTTCTGCTGTGTCATAGCCATGCATATCAAGGTAAATCTTCAACTGAGCATTATTGAAGCCAATTGCCTATCTTTTAGATTTGTGATCCAGGCTCCTCTTTAAATGGCTTTGATAAACTCGCACGATACACCCTTGATCTCAGTTTGAGGAAAGTCGATGATCTTCCGATCTGATTGTTCGATCGGCACACAATATGTGAACTGAATAGACGAAAAATATATCTACTCATTTTCCATAACAGCATTTATGAATTTTCTTTGGAAAAGGGTCAAAATTCGGTGGTTAAGAATGATTTAGACAATGGAATGGTAATATGATTCAAGATACAAAGCATAGGTCATGATAGCATTCTGGAATTATAACGAACTTGTACGAAATACGTATCATATTCCTCTTAGTTCTATTTGCATGTTCAGCGAACATTTTTCACTCCGTACTGTGCAATAAAACATTCACAAATATCTTTCATCCGGCAATAGATATTTGGATGAAGGAAAGCAGACATTTCGCAGGTTCTCGCTGAAGACAGACATTTCACAGGCGTTCTCGCGGGAAGTTGAGCACAGGCGAGATTACGTACTCTCGTGGGAACGTGAACACAGACGAGATCACGTTATCTCGCTGGAACGTAAACACAGACGAGATCACGTTATCTCGCGGGTGGGAGCGTGAACACAGACGAGAAGTGCTAAGTGTGTGCGCAATATAGTTTGTGTGAAAGCTACAGTATTCATGTGTGGTCCTTAAAACCCCTCTTAACTGAAAGCCTTTTGCTAATTACAGTGTGAAAGCAGGGTGACACCACACCCTCTACTGCCAAGAAATTATGCAACTTGCTCTATAGTGTGAAAGTCCACTTTTGGTTTTGAATTATGTATGGAAAGTTCTCGGATTTTCAGCCAACTGTGTTGACTTGACGCGAACTGCGTCTCGTAATCAGCCATACAGAGCGAGTGATCCAAGGATGGAATGTTTTATTCAAGTTCCTCCATATCCCAGATAACGTAACTCCTCGCATGTTCTGCATTTATAAATATCTCCTGAGATTACCCGTTCGAAGATTTCCTTGTATGGAAAATCATTCTGTGCCAGGAGAGGCCACTTCATACATGAATATTCCATGCATGAAAAGTAAAATGTCTATGTATGAAACATCAAACTTTCATGCATGAAAAGTGAAATGCCTATGTATGAAATATCATACTTTCATGCATAAAAATGAAGATTTCATGCATGGAAAAAATGTCTTTTAAAGCGATCCTACATGTACATTAAGCTTATGTTGTGCTATGGTACTGTCGAAAGCTCCTTTTAGAAATATTTGAAAGAGAAAAGAAATATGTAAACGAGGCAAAATTCCATGCATGAAACGTAAACTTTTCATTCATGAAAATGAAAATTCCATGCATGGAAAAAAGGTCTTTTTGTAAGCAACCCTGAGTACATATACATGTACAGCTTATAACGTGCTTATAATGGTACTGTCGAAGGCTGCTTTTAAAAACATTTTGAAAGAGAAAAAAATTGTAAACGAAGCAAAATTTCTTTAATTTTCTTTTCGAAAGAATGTTTTATTGCTATCACACATTCATAAATACCATGCTTCCTAGTAACATTTTCTGATGTTGAACTTATAAATATAAATGGGTAAAGTACCCACGTGTTATTACATGTATGTAGTGTTTGTATTTGCATTTCTAATAATTGTTCTTTTATGATAGTGATATATTTATTGTTCGAGCCATGGTTTATAAATTGCGACTCTTTCGGTCAATCTGAAGTTAGTTTTGTTTACATTCAATATGTAAGAATTTCCTGGATGTCTTGATTTCTTGATCAACCAACCAGGGGCCTTGTTTATAATGATGTCTGTGCCAGACCAATCAAGACTGCGCAGGAATATTTGTTCATGTGCTTCGTTCAATACTGACCGACTAGTAGGGTCACTTGGAAGCATATAGATGATTTATATTGAATGCATAACTTGGACAAGGGAAAAAGCATCTACTTTGCATAGAATGTAAAGAAAGGGTTGAAGGAACTAGAAAGGGTTCTAATTGACCTAGTTGTATGAATCAAACTGCTACTCTCATCGATTTGCTTTTTTATAATAACATAGACCATGAACCAGTAATGTATATACTGTAGATTAACCCTTTCATCCCTGGAGATTTTTTTGACAGATGTCGTTTGGACTTATGATACTTTTGAATATACCTTTGAAATCAATCATAGATTCACAAAATAATTGAAAGAGATTTATAGGTTGGGTTCTGATGAACATTACTCCTTCAAATATTTTTCAGAAAGTGCTCTAGTCACAAAGATATAAGCCATATAGTCAGGGCTCTTTTGGCTGCTACAGGCATGAAAGGGTTAAGTCACTGTGATCTGCTTAATGTAGGTGTGATCTTGACTCAAGCCTGCAGCTAGTAATAATAACACTGCAGTTTTCGCTGAAAATCATAAACCAACCCCCAAGTAACTGGAGAATTGCAAGATTTCGAAATCCTGTCAATGTACAATTTAGTTTTACGTGTAGGTCATTTCATACCGGCACAGCAGGTTTCCTGACTCGTGACTACTTCTCGTTATAAATATTCCTTTCTTACGCTCGAGATGTACTCCGACTCGTTCTGTAACTTAGCCCATTCACACTTATAGCGGTCTGACATTTTTGGGAATATCTTTCTAGATAAGGCATATTTTTGAAATTTATTTGAAGGAGCAATGTTAGTAAGGATCCTATCTTCAACTCTCCTTCAAATATTTTGTTAACTTATTTTGTAATCCTGAGCTATATTCAAAATTATGAACGTAGCAGACGATAAAGTCTCAGAGAAATCTGCGTGTGAATGGGTTGACTAGTGTTTTGGCAGGTGCTGCCCGCCCTTAGTTATATTGTATTGTACTGTACTTTATTGACTACCTCTAAAGAGGTAAAAGCGTGTACATACAAACAAAATTCCGTAATAACTTTTTAAATGACAGACGAAGGTGTCGAAAACGCAGGGTTACAAAAGGTAATACGATGGCTGAGCGATATAAAGTACTAGACGTGGACTCCTTTCTGCTTCCAACCGTTGCATTACGATCAATGTTCAATTTCCCGGGTGGAGTTTAAACGAACATTGAGAAAATTTAAGATTTTGACACTCGGATCTCAACAAAGACAATGAGCTGTGACAAAATAAAGCCAACGACATATGCACAATGTTTTCGACCACTCAACCATTGAGGTCTGCCTCCAAAGTTGCACTGCGGTGCATTATGTCAAAAGTGCGCATATTCCATTTACCATCAACCAATTAGTATTCAAAGGCCCAGTCACTGCGGAATTACTGTTATTTCCAAATTACAGCAATCCCGCAGTTACGTTTGCCTCCGCCTATAACCCTGCACGCCCGTCTATTTATCTTACGGTCTTCGTGGGAAATCATAGAATATATCGATTTGACATTCTGGCGGACATGTGTACGAGTTAACATAACAGCACGACGCTGGGCGCTGATCATACTACAGGGACATATTGGTATCACCCGAATGTTGTCCCACAGGCGTCACATATCGGGTTGTGACTCTTATTGAGGAATACCCACGTGGTCATTCTGAGCCACGCCAATTATTGTCTTATATTGGGTATAATTCTCCGAGGACAGAACGTATTTCAATATTGGTCACATCATCTCTCGCTCTGTCATTGCCGATGTCCATTCTGTAGCCAGCTCAGTGCTGGTTGATACGTTGGTTATTATGAATTGACCCATGGCTCTGTGGTCTGACGCACTGTTTGACATTTTCGCTGTTGGAAGGTCTAGGCTTCTAGTCCAACTTGAAGCTTAAGTAAAAGTTAAAGTGACATGGTTTTTTTCTTAGTGATATATAAACAACTTGCCGGTCGCCAGGTAGGCGAAATATATCACACACAGATATATCCGCCACGAATAGGGAGTAGAGAAAGCCAGATCCCTTAGTGGGACTTCATATCCCTACCTAAGGTTGACCCGTACACCAAGCTACGCTCAATGCACGATACACCTTAAGCAGCTAGTGTTTCGTATATAATAAGCAATGCGTTCTATTTTTAATTTATTCTCACCTTTTAAATGACACATTAATTGTCAGGTGTAAACTAACATAGTTTTTCTTCTCCTAATTTATTTTTATTCTCAGTTCTTCTAGTTTTGTGGTGTATACAGTCTTATGTTTCTGTGTTATAATGTGTATTATTTGTATTCTGTCATTATTTTGTATTTCGTGTGATTTTGCATCTTAGTATGCAGTCAATAAACATACAATACAAAACAGAGACAATGATTATGCAACTCACCTTTCATTCACTGTGTATAGGCGTAATAGTGCATGGATGTATGGCATAACCCACACTTTTTGAGCCTGTGTTCTCAAATTTTCGTAATCCACAAAGTACGAGTTACCTTTCAAAGACATTTGCGCAAGAGCACTCAGCCAAGCTTCAGTCGACCTGTTATTAGTGGAAGGTATTCAACTGTGGTACAACCTACGTAGACCCCTGGGAAGCTGTGGTGTATGTGATACCCTTGGGGTTTACTCGGCCTTGGCTCGCAACACTTCGGGTATATCATATACACTAAAACCACCTGGGGGTTTATCAATCGCCTGTATCAGAGTCATCTGTAAATAACTAGGAAACGATGAAATCAGTTTCTCCTTCAATCAAATCATTTCACAAATTGTTATTTAACTTAAACGATAACTGCGGCGGTGTGAAATGGACAAGAAAACAACCTTTATATCAGGATAATGCTACGAGGTTCTGATAACGTAAGTCTAATTTATAAATATATCCTGTTAACTGTTCTTTTCGCCTAAGACCAGAATTTACTTCGTGTAGCTAAATTGTAATTTTGTATTTTGGGGGTATTTTTTTTGTACGTCAATCGCAGGATATTTTGTTATTCCAGGGTAAGAAAAAAATTGTTCGTACCGTGCATGATTTTGTACCGCATACGTTCAGTCAATAGACTTACAATTACAATTAGGCAATGAGGATAACGCTACAAGAGCAATCTTATGAAGAAACCCACACTGTCAAGACAATAGCCGTTGCTATGAAATAATAAGTATGCCATGTAACTACTTGGTGTATGTGTTTTAACCCTTATGATGCTGGTGGCTACTTTGGCAAATACAAAATTATGCAAAAATACTGAAAAATGCTTGAAACCCTGGCATATGGGTACTCATCTGAGAGCATTCAGTGAGAGCTTTCAAATGAATACCAACATGACAGGGTTTAGATGATTTTCAAAAATATTTGCGCCCTTGTATTTTGGACGAAAGTAGCCCCAGCATTGGAAAGGTTAATAGCGATTCAGATCAGCGGGATGTACTCTCTGGCCGTGGGGCGAATGGGGTTCAGATTGGTGTAATCATCTCTACAGGCATTCAGCCTATCTAACCTCCTTTGACGTGTAACGTAACAAGGAAAACAGAGTCAAGGAATCAACATCTTAACGCCAGGCAAAGACCTACTAGTTATGGTCATAATGTGTGTTTTTAAGAAGTCAGTCATGCCTGCAGTTGTCAATCCGGCAGTTAGAATTACGGTTTGAATTGTTATTTTTTTCACAGGTTTGATGTTTTCTTTTGTTCCCCTTACACGAGTGTATCAAGATGCTTTTGTATAGCTTATACTTTTATACATGTTTAAGTGCAGTCAATGCGCAATCGATACAATACAAAGATGAGTTATATGTGTGGGTATGGAACCAATCCACTATTCCCGGTACACAAGGCGTCGCAATAATAGCCATTTTGCCCACTCCAAGTCAATTACAACAATAAACGGTCTCCTTGGCAATAAAACTCCCCTTCCATTGGACAAGTGCTTATCAACAGAAGCCATCAGAGGAATGGATAATTGGAGCGCGTCGAAGCAGGAAATTCTAGGAAATGAAAGTTTCTTTTCACGAAATGGTCCTATTTCTATTTTCCTATTCGCCAGAAT
>OZ012698.1:35335179-35350705 GCA_963942565.1 Maea johnstoni
ACAAAGATTCCTATACAAAGTCATTGTTGCATCATTTTGTATTAGCAAATTAGCCACCGCCAGCATAAGGGTTAAGGCCCACTACAATAATAATACAGTAATGATAACAATAATAGTACAAGATAATTAATAGGATTCAACCAAGACATATCTTTGCATTGTATATTTAAGTTACTTTTAAGTCATCCAACCTAGATTTTTCAAAGGAAGATCTGAATCGCACGATTGCTTCATGAACTATTTTGGGAAATATGCGAAACGGATGTTCAAATGAGAACTTGCCATCACCACCATCCCTCCTTGTAACAATTTGCGAAAAAGGCTTTATTCAAATTCTTTGAGCACCGGTCCCTTTTGCATGAGTGTACGGGTGACAGGAGAAGAGGTGTTTATTGTAATGCATAGTTTATTGTAAAAGCCCCGGTTTGGTTTTTCCCTGGCCATTTGGAAAGCTGATACCAGAGCTCTCCAGTGAGGACAATGCCATCATACACTGTATTTCTGGATTCTCGATATATAACATGTATAAACGCGTTCTGATGAGCAGGACTGGAATAGGTTAGTAATATATGGCTCTGTAGTGCCTATGACTATTTGAATTTAGGAGACACTACGAAGAGCCATCTTGTACATGTAAAATTTGTATTTGACAAATTCTCCTTTAAGTCTAGGTCCTACTACAGACACTTAAACTTTCTGGTATTAAGAGTACTCCACCTTTAAGACACCGCCTGATTCATATGGTCTTACCATCTCTTTTGTTTAACTCCTTGTTTCGTTATTATATATTTTTGTACCTTAACACTTATTTTCTGATGTATATTTCATGTTTGAATCGACATGGTCAATAACGATACATACATGCATTGTATGCCTATTGACTCTACCGGTTAGTACACAACACCATTTAACTACAAAGTATGACAAAGAGAATACAACAACAAGTCACTAAAATACAGAGTGAGATAAACACAACTCCAAAGAAATGTTCTTTGTGCAAAACGTAAACAGAAGTCGAACAAAAAGATGCCTTACCTAAATTGCACTTACACATATAGTTATATGTATATCACAAATGAACTGATTTTAAAGTGTATACCCAAATCGTTCTATCTTATTTTTAAAATCTTTTTTTAAGTGTTATTATTGGCTTTCGGTTTGTCACCAAAATGAATACTATTGATTTTGGCGATATGAAACTATTTAGTAGTATCTCGTAATCCAACTAATATAGATATCATGAAAACCATTCTTTTATTTCAAATAGTGGATTTGATCATTGCAATATATGAATTTGTACTATCCGCATAAGATCAGCGTACTAGTAGATATTGTACTGCGTGCGTGTAAACAAAACCTTAAATCCGGTTTTCAGTAATTTGATAATTTCCCCTTGTCTATTCTGGTAGGCTGCGTTTTCCACCGGATATTGTCTTCTGGATCTTCTAGACTTTTGCTGATAACTTTGGAATCTATTCCAACTTTACAACATATTTGAAGGAGAGTAGTTTGTTGTGTTCTGTTCAACAATACTCCTTCAAAGCTTTTCACAAATATGCCTTCACTTGTACAATATTAGCCGCCAGCAGCATTAAGTAGGACACTCCTCTCTGAGTTCACCAGTATCACTGATAATATCAGCGACTTCTATACAACGATTCCTCTAAAAAACAAAGCTACCACCCATGTATGTATGTATGTATGTATGTATATATATATATATATATATATATATATATATATATATATATATATATATATATATATATATATATATATATATATATGTATATATATATATATATATATATATATATATGTATATATAATATATATATATATATATATATATATATATATATATATATATATGTATATATATATATATATATATATATATATATATATATATATATATATATATATATATATATATATATATATATATATATATATATATATATATATTAGCCAACAGCAGCATAAGGGTTAACGTCGCTTCTCGTAGGATGTGTCTCATAGCAGCCTAGGGAACAAAGCACACTTAGCTATGCAGCAGCAGCCGCAGCAGCAGCCGCAGCAGGATCAGCAGCATCAGTGCTGCTGGCGGCTTATCTCTACCGTAGATAGATCATCACAGATAATGCTTGTGCTGGGTAACTTTGGGCCGCCGCGTTACGGCAGCTCTAGCACCGTACTCTATGCGACTAAGAAATTGACTTGGCACTGCTGGAGCCCCCCTGATGACGTGGCTCGTAGTTCTAGCTCGTAAAATGCTCGTTTTATGTCTTGTATTGCGGAACCGGTCTGTGGGACCAGTTTCCTGAGCGCTCTTCGTTCCATTTACAATCCACACAGAATTTGTAATTGCATTTATGATCATCGTTACTTTTACAATTCGCACAGAATTTGTAATTGTGTTTGCGTTTATCGCCACTTTTTATGCATACCGGAACCATCTGAGATATAGTCGTATGGAAAACACTAGAATATTAGTTGAATATGTGTGCAATATTGACCCTCATCATAGAAAATGTAAAATGCTGTGTACAACTAAAAGAGTGGCAGTAAAACATTAAGGTGTTAGATGATATTTTTCACTCGAACTTAAGCCTAATTTGAAATATGTATGAATGGCAAAATACCGTATATCAATGGCCAAATGCTATCTTGCCGGTTGTTAGATAATGTTAGTATATAGTATAAGCGGAGTACCTGGGTAAAGCACTAGTTTAAGTTGATTGCAGCTTTTGTATATGGGATAGGGATTTGAAACTGAAACCCTACGAAAAGAAGGGGTTCATTGATTGAGAAGTTGGTGCGTTATACATATAACCGTTTGGCCGTTGAGGCTGCCCCCTAACTAGCTAGGATACTGAGGGAGAGTTTGGGTCATCCTACCTGGGAGATCAACATTACATGCATAAAAAATCAAATAGTGCTACGTAGGAAAGCAATTTTCCCAGAATTACACAATTGTGTAGTTTATAAAACATAAATGTCACTCGTACCCGGGAAGGACAGACCGAGATCCGTGTTCACCTGACAACCGAAGGTGAAGCCCATTCATGTCATGGCACTCGACTTAACTAATGGTGATAATAATAATAATAATAATAATAATAATAATAATTGTAATAATAATATTAATAATAATAATAATGATGATGATAATAAAAATAATAATAATAACAATGATAATAATTATAGTAATAATAACAATAGTAATTATGATGATAATTATCATGATAGTTGTAATAATAATAATGATTATATAATAATAATCATAATAATAGCGATAATAATAATAATAATTATATAAATAATAATAATGATGATAATAATGATAATAATAACAATGATAATAACAATAATAATAATGATAATAATAATAATAATAATAATAATAATAATAATGATAATAATAACAATTGTATTGTATTGTATATTTATTGGCCAAGTCATAAGACTCGAAAGTACAAATACAGTCAACATTTTCACCAAAAAAGAAATACATGGGTAAAGTAAATAAGCCACTGAAGAGCGGGCTCACAGAAGAGCTAGTGGCAACACTTAACTAATATACTTGAAAAAAGAACGATTACTATCCCGACAGAGCCGTTACTAAGAGAACTTATATAAATGGTTGCAACAATTAATCAGTTAGAATTAACGAAAAAATAAACATTTTGTAAAAGAACCCTATGTTTCTTATCAGGGCTAATACTTATAGAGCTTATATAAGTGATTGCGACATTAAACAGGGTTAAACATTGTTATATAGTGTTGTTACAACCTAGAAAGTACGCCTGCTCTGTTATTTACACACTTACAAAGAGCAGTACATCTATTACTCTTCTACTGCTAAGACCCTGTTATTTATACATTTGTTGTACATTATTAGAATGGCTTCGCCAGCTATTTCTAACAAAGTCACTTGTTCTAAGGCACTAACGCCCGGTACCTCACGTCCCATTATCCATGCAAACGTCATACTTGGGTTTTCCTTAAGAAGTGACGTGACAGCAGGACAGTACCTTTCGATCAATTCGTACATTATCACTCTTTCACTATTGTAAGCTGGGCACTGCATGATGATATGATGTATATTTTCCACAGCGTATTGGTCACACATTTCGCATGTTTTTTGACTGGCCGGCGCCTCCTTAAAGCGGGAGTCATCACACTTAAGGCGGCTCGCACGGCACACAATCCTAGCTATGGTTTCGCACATTCTCATCAGAGGATGGTTGCTGTCTGCTAGCCTCCACCAAGATAGATATCTCGTGTCGGGATTAGTCAAAATTAGCAGATCATTATTCTTACACATCATATTGGTTGCTTTCCAGTAAGCATCTTCGATTCTCCAGGCCCGTTGCCAGACCAAATCTGACCATCCCTTTTTCCCATAGATAGGCATTTCCCCCCTTACCATCTTTCTAACGCAGTCTAGAAGACCAAACTTCTTGCACGTACTAAATATTTCAAAGAATGGGCTCTTTTGTGCATTACACTCTGCGTCTCGAGTGTTACGCATAAAATCCTCCAATCTTCTCTCAAAAATAGTTCTTATTACATTTTCAGCTTTCATTCGGATTATGGTCATTGCGAACAAAAGTTTCTTCACCCCTATGTATGTTGTCAATTTTGACCACCCAAGACCATAGAAACTAGTACTGTTTGGCGTTCTGGGGGGAAAACGCTGAATACGCCTACCTGCAAATCTTTCGAAATTTAGTAGGTTTTCGATACCTTTATCGGATAGCACCCATAGCGGTCACTCACAAAAGTCACTATAGGTACTACTACTGCCCAAAAAATTATATTACCTGCTATCATAGAGATACCGTTCTTTCTTATCCCTATACCTGTAGCCGCATTCAGCGTTTTACGCCCTTTGCTGATTTTTTCCTCTACTTTCTCCCCATCCTCATCAAAAAGACAATTCTTCATCCCAACATGATCATAACTGGTTCTTTCATGGACTACCTCTGGACCTAGTTTGAAACACCTATTGTTGGAGTTGACTTTGTTATCTCTTTTCGTCTCTCCGTATACCATGACCGCTGATTTGCCAGCATTGAAATTAAACCTCCAGGTCCTGCCATATTTATAAACAATGTCGTGAACTCGGTCTGTTTTTAATTTAGAGAGAGTGGCAGTATCCAGGTCGTCAGCGTAACCTGCTGGGCAACTTGGGGTTTCAAAAATTTTGCAGCATAAATTAGATTGTTCTAGTTGTACTAGGAGATCATTAATAAACACTGAGTACTTGATAATAATAATAATGATAATAATAATAATAATATTAATAATAATGATTATGATAATAATAGTAATAATAATAAATAATGAGTGAATAACCAAAAACCAAAACTAATCACAAAAATATCAAGAGTTTGATGTTTACATGCTGTTCATAAGCGTATTACATGTACTTTGTCTACACCCCTCGTCAACTATTGACTGGCTACCACTCGTAACAGGATAGAGGTGCAATATATGGACCCTTACTCCAACTGTTAAATACTGTCTTATAATAAATTAAGCTTGGCCACAGTCAAACATTTGCAGAAATTACGAACACTTTGAGAGGGTTTTAGACCTTTTCAGCTAATTTTAGCAAAATGTGCGCAAAATATGTAATGCGAAAGGTCATTCTCTATAAAAAAAAAAAGTTTTATAGTACTTTCATTTCTTAGAACTTTCGCGCTTAAAGCTTATACAAGTGGTTATTTTGTGCGCATCTTGAAGTCCATGTGTGATCTCCAACAGGAAAGAGTGGGTTCTGTTTCACACATGGGATGTTTCTGTCGACATCAGTTGCTGAGAGCTGAGACAAAGGGCACAAACAAGCCACTTGAGGCGGACAAGTGAGGAGTTAGAAACAGAAAAAAACACACTCTGCTGAGTGCCTATGCCTTCGAACTGGGAGACACTAGTTATGTGTGTGTGTGTGAGGGGGGGGGGGGTTAGTATGTGTATATATATATATATATATATATATATATATATATATATATATATATATATATATATATAAATATATATATATGTATAAATATATATATATATATAATGTTTATATGTACACATACTGTAGAACACATATATGACGCGTGTCCCAAATATAGCGAATTGAGGAATTTTCGCATCATAGCGTATCTTTATGTTAGCGACGGTAGCCGCCGCTAACAACGCTAGTACAGTATATATATATATATATATATATATATATATATATATATATATATGTATATATATATATATATATATATATATATATATATATTCATATGTATATGTATGTATATAAGTATGTATATAAATTTATATGTATATATATATTATATATATATATATATATATATATATATATATATATATATATATAAACATACATACAAATTGAAATAATTGACCTCGATATTTTTCCCCGCAACGGATAGATTAGGGAAAATGCTGCTGCTCTATATTTAAATACATTTTGGATACCTAACAAGCACACAGAGGCCAAACAGAAATAACCCAGTAATTGCGATGATTTTTTTCAGACAAAGGCCTAGTTTAAAAAGGGTACTTGATGGCGAAATGTCCATCAGAAAATTCAAACAACTTATATCCCAGCGCACGTCTTATTATCCCCCCCCCCCCTTTCCTAGGCATTGATGTGACCGTAGGCTGAGTGACGCCACCGCTGAACGTAGCTTTGATACGCAGAGGAGAGGTCAGGGGCCGACTGCACAAAAACACCTAAGTCAAAAACTAACTTAATTGCTATTGTTGTAATTGTTTACGTAAGTTTTTTTGTTTGTTGAAGACAAACACTTAGCTAAGATTTGACTTAAGTTTCTTTGTGCAGTCGGCCCCAGTACACCCTGGTTTAATGTTTTTGATGTGTTATCCATGGACTTGCGTAGAACCAGTCTCAGTAAAATGCCAGCCGTTCGGTAGACTGGGGTAGGAAATGAATGTCGTCACTACACATGTACACCATGCATATCATCGCTCTAGCAGGCAGGTGCTTGCCTAGTTAGTCAACCATTCCATGTCTATTGTGGATCCCATTTCACAAACCCCCCCCCCCCCCCCCCCCCCTTACATGGTCGTTAAGCGTGATAAACAAGTGATATATGTAAATATTGCCGGCATAGACCCATCCCGAGCGTAATCTGCATACATAAATAATGAAACAAGAAGACATAGAGGTGAATGCCATTCAGTGCAATGCTGTTTTGCATATAAAGCATTCGAATGCTTGTTAATAGTAAAATTAGTGTACTATTCCCTCTGTTCTCATTTGTCATCTTGTAATTGCTTAAACCCTTTCATACCTGAGAACGTTAAAAGAGACCGGACTATTTTGAGTATTGCTTTCACGAAAATGCAATTAAAAATGCTAAATCTAAGGGTGGTAATTCTTTACACTCAGATTTTCCTCTACCTATCTTCTATTTGTCATTTCTGTCATTTACAAAAATGTATTTTCTGATTGGTATTTCAATGAGGAATAATTTAGCATTGTAAAGGTACACTTCCAGCAGGGTGTACTATTTTGGACGTAGAAACTGCATGTCAATTGTAGCATTTAGCATTGTAAAAGTACCCTTCCAGCAGGGTGTACTATTTTGGAAGTAGAAACTGCATGTTAATTGTAGCATTTAGTATTGTAAAAGTACCCTTCCAGCAGGGTGTACTATTTTGGGCGTAGAAACTGCATGCATTTAGCATTGTAAAAGTACCCTTCCAGCCGGGCGTACTACTTTGGGCGTAGAAAATGTGCGCATGCGTTTGATGGGTCCAGTGATATGTGTTCCTATACCCTGCTCAGTAATGATCTATAATGTCACCTTTGATCTGATTATGAGGAAAAGGATGTAGGCTTTGAAATATGTAAAAATATGTAAAAATCACAAAATGAAGCCTTTACTCACAAAACAACCCCAGAAGCCACCACGTTGTTTTGATTATGAGATCTTAGAAATAATTAACCCAATGTATGTATATTTATTGACTATGCGGATCATAAATACGATACATTATAACATAGGATATTTAAACAGAACATTCAATTAAAGAATACAGTGTGTTATGAAAACATGACAAAATATGCAACAATAATAACTTAAGTATTGTAATGTATGTTTATTGACTGCACATAAAATTCGTACAAAATCATACATCTTGCAATGACATTTTTGGTCAAGAACAACGTTATTATTATTGCGTTAAGTTAACATAAATGAATAACTGCTCCTATAATTGTCCTTTGTGTATTTTAGCAAATTTATACTAATGCAAGTTTTATTTGTGTCTATACCAGCAATTTTAGACGGCACTTTTCAAGGTGAATGGAAGTCATGGAAAGTTTAACCCTTCCAATGCCGAGGCTACTTTCATCCAAAGCACAAGAACGCAATTTATTTTGAAAACCATCAAAACCCTGTGGTGTTGGTATTCATTGGAAAGCTCTCACTGAGTACTTTCATATGAGTACCCATTTGCAATGGTTTCGGTCATTTTTCAGGTTTTTAAGCATCATTTTGTATTGACCAAATTAACCTGCAGCAGCATAAGGTTTAATGGGATGACTAGCAATTAATGGCACGTCTCTCTCTCATCAAGCAGTACTTTGTAGTCGCTGTACAGCGGGAGGGCTGCCGCAGCATCGTCATCAAGTAATATTATATTCACTCGCCAGCTAAAGAGCTGTGCGGCATCTCCCCTGTGCATGGACACTGGTGCAATATTCTCAAATCAGTATAACTCGTCCTACCAACATCGAGGGCAATTGCAACACGTCTTGGGGAACGTCAACGAGGCAGGGCAGCGCATATGAAATAGTTGATCTAGTTTGCCTTTGAAACTGTGTAGTTAAAGGTATTCGGTTTATAGTCTTGTATCTATCGAAATTTTCACACGACCTTCCTACCCTAGCAGGCCTGTACACACGGAAACCATTTCAATTCCCTGATTGATATTGAAGAGCAGCCGGCAGCATATTGCGCACAAGCTCTATGCACTGCCTCATTTATGCTAGGTACCTATTTTGCAGCTGGGTAGACTGAAGCAATATGGAATAAATTGTCTTGCCCAAGGACAGATCAAAGTGCACCGGCCGGGAATTGAACCGGCGACCTATTGTTTACTAGTCAGACACCTAACCAACTGAGCTATTTTGTCCCCGTTTCGTGCATACGTATACACTTACTTGTAGATTTGTGTACATGGTTAGAGACGACCTATCTATGTATGTATGTATGTATTATTTATTGACCGTAGTTTCAACTACAAAAATTCATCATACATCAAAAATAGATGGAACAAAAAAAGAAGTGAATACAAAGATGGAAACAAAATATAATACTAATAAGCTGAAGACGCCCGCAGGCCTATGCTATACAAAATGAATTACCCTTTTCTTTAAGGGAAAACCAAAGTATAGAAAATTTTAACCAAATAAAGAAATATATATATATCTATACAGACTGGTATCCCAATCCCATAGTTACAAGTACATTGCATTTCAACCTTTAGTGGGTATGTTGTGGCTTGAAGGACCAATTGCAGCAGCCAATGTTCTCAAACACTAGAAGGTGTCGTTGGCTTCAATACAACGAACACCACATAGGCCACACATCATTGACTTGCTCAATGGTGTGCAGTAGGAGATAGCACCTCCCGGAAAACACTACGCTGGTGTGGCACCCTGCTCGCTTTATAAAAGAAGGGGGATGTGTGGATCTGTTTTAGCGGAGGTATTGCACTATCCACCCTCGCCAACTTCAGGCTTGTCATGATGAAACACTTGTGTGTGGAATGGCCAATATAAAATGAGGCTTAACAAATATACAGATTTGATTCATTTATTTTTCAGACTGATATATGAAGACTCAACTTAAGTCGTTACTCGTTAACCCAACAATGCTTAAGCGTTCATCAAGAAATTATCGTCTGGAATTTTGATACTTATGGAAATAATTTTTGAATTGAGAATAATTTTACAAAATATTTGAAGGAGAGTTTTAGGTAATGTCCTGATTGACATTTCTCTATCAAATATTTTCCAAACTATGTTTTTTCCTGCAAAATATCATCAAAATTGTGAGGCTACTTTTGGCCCTTAGATGCAATTTTTGACCAGATACACCTTAATCGTATTCACTAGCTGTTTGTGTTACCCAACCATGCCTGAATTATACGCAAAACCATTCTACCTATTCAGGTGATATTTTTATAGAACATTTTAAAGCATATTTGAATGCAGATACTAGTAAGTGTTTACATCTCAACCAATTATCATATTTCAAAGAGCCTTAAAGTTTATACTTATTTACATGTACTTAGCGTACCTCAACCCTGCATTTTTGAAAGTAGCTTTAGGCATTAAAATTCCAATGCCCTCGGCTAGAATCTGAAGGGTGTAATGCCAGCGTTAGGCAGTGTTTATTTTTGTATCTGTTTACAAACGTCCATTGGCCAGTCAGTATTTAGAGTTAAAATGATGGAAAAAAATGATGATAAGTAAAGTATGATTCTTTTGTATAAAATCATTCGACATGAAGGTTGTTGTTTAGAATAGCTCTGTGCTTCGCATGTGTTTTCTTCCTTCGTATGCAAATGGAGTGTATATTTAAAGACGTTTACAATGTTAAACTAACGGGATTTAAGTATATATGTCTTTACAGCAAATTGACTAAGCGTTTTATGATGCTAAAATATTTAATCTTGTTTTTGCAGCTATATCCTGTTTGAAGACGACTATCAATGGAGTAAGTATTCACATCGAATGCCACTACGTCTGTGTATGGCGTAGCAGCACCCTCGTGGATACTATAGAATGCGAGAACTCGGCTTCGCCTCGGATTTTGACCACGTGATTGAAAATGCATTGACGAAATAGCTACCTCGAATCGAAGCACACATAAGAGGAAGTAAAATGGTCAAGACCTGTGATACTTAAAGCACATCTTAAGGGTGTTACTTTCTTCTCATCTCGACGACGCTTTACCGCCAGCGTAGTAATACAATCAAAATCAAAATGGCGTGCAGGGATTCGCGGAAGTTTACTTTGAAGGGGGCGCTCCGCCATTTTGGCGACCATACCTCCATGAAGGGCGTAAAGAGGGCGCTTTATGCCCCGAATCTCGCCTGGAAGTTGGTCTGGATGGGGGTAGTCAGTTGCGGCCTAACAATGGCCTTCTACCAGGTATCGCTGCTCATGAAAGACTACCTGGATTTCCCGCGCGCGCAGCAGGAAGATACTATGTATAGTGAGGTACCCTTTCCCGCCATAACTGTTTGTAATCTGCAGCCGCTCTCGTCTGACACCGGTCCCAACCACACCGACAATGCCCGGATGATTGACCAATACTATGAATTTGTCAAGCCCTTAAGGACTAACGCAACTCCTGACGAGCAGAAGAAACTTGTGAAATTATTGTCGCCATGGGGTTTTTACCAGAACACGGATAACGTGGTGGATATCAAGAAAAGAGGTCACCAGCATGATGACCTAGTTATGTACTGCTCGTGGGATAGTAGTATGCCGAGAAGCACAAAGAATTATCAGCCCTGCAAAACCATCAAAGACCTGACCAGTCCGGATTTTTTTAACTGTTACACGTACGGGTCAAAGAAACCGATTATGATCCAGCCGGGTCATTACGGTGGATTAACGTTAATCTTATATCTCGACGATTTCCAGAACACGCGACTGGAAACCCAGCAGGAATTTAATCCGGATATCTATATAGCAAATTCGCACGGTGCACGAGTGATGCTTCATAAACCACACACCATGCCGCATCACATGAAGGACGGCTTTGACGTGTCCCCAGGACTCTCCGTGACGTATAACGTCAGAGTGACAAAATACACACGTCTTGGGTACCCGTACAGTAACTGCACCAAGCAGGAAAAGCTAGTGGTCAGAAATGCCGTGGACGCAAAATACGAGGACCAAACATACACTTACTCAGCGACCACGTGTGCGGATCTGTGCCTACAGAGGTATATACAGATTAACTGTAAGTGTGCAGATGCCTCGTTACCGTTACTATCCGCGGACGAGATGCCGCCGGGTGAGATCAAGTTCTGCGGTAGGCTTTCCGAGGATGAGCAGCAGCGACGAGAAGTGTTCAAGGACATCGCGTGCGCCGAGGAAGCGCGAGAACAGAGCGAGAACTGCAGCCACCAATGCCCGTCGCCGTGCCAGGAACACCAGTACTCGGTCTCCATGTCGCAGTCAAGATGGCCGCACGAGGCCGCGCATCTTTCCCTCTTCAAGGAGCATATCAAAAACAAACGATATGCCAAGCAGTTTAACGATACGTACGCCCCCATCATTCCACAGATGGCAAAAACACCTTATCAGGCCTTCCAGAGTCTTAGGTCCTCAGATCTCATCTCTAGAAACTTTTTAAGGATCATTGTCCACTTAGAAAATGAAGGGTTTAAAGAAATTATCGAGACTAGCGTTTTCGATTCGTCCAATCTAATGGCTAATATAGGTGGTATGTTCAATCTGTGGATCGGGATAACGTTCATAACGTTATTTGAAATAGGTGAACTTTTCTATGATCTCGTTATGGTCATGTTCTCGTCCGAACGAGATGGGCCGACGAGATCTCCAAGGGACTCGCGAGATTTCAAGGAGGGGACGTCCCCGGATAAAGAGGATAAAGACTTTGATCAAGATGTCAACCACTGTTCCTTACCGCTCCAACCTCACACTTCCGGTATGCAAGTATGACATAAGGCTCACCAAAACGGAAATGACGTCATTAAGGAGACCTTTTTGTGAATGATGGTTCTCCGATCGACCAGGTATGTTACATTGATCTGATTACATTTCACAATATTCAAATTTATTCTTTGTAACAACAGCAGGTAGTTTCGAACCACATCTTTTCTGTGGAATTATAGAATGCACAGAATGATTTCGGGGTATGTCACTTCAACACAACGAAATACACAAATAAATAGCGGATATTAATCCAAAATTAGGGTACTGGAGATTGCAATTCTTGCCTTTCCATGAATTCATTGTTATCACAAAACATTTTGGTGTGAGCGCTGGCGAAAAGATAATGATTTCAAGTTAACGGCATGTTTCAAAGAAGTATTGGTTATTTCTAGTTGTACATAGTGTAAAAATCCGTTCTTTTTTAATGTCTTTTTATGCCTAACATTGATAAATCTTCCATGCGTTCTGTCCCAAAATCCTGCGTTATCAATATATATATATATATATATATATATATATATATATATATATATATATATATATATATATATGTATATATATATATATACATGTATATATATATACATATATTTATATATATATATATATATATATATATATATATATATATATATATATATATATGTGTATATATATATATGTATACATATATATATATACACATATATATATATATATATATATATATATATATATATATATATATATATATATATATATATATATATATATATATATAAATATATTTATATATATATACATATATATATATATATATATATATATATATATATATATATATATATATATATATATATATATATATATATATATACATACATATGTATGTGTATACGTAACGCGTGCTATCACTTTGAACTTCACTTGTTCTTTGTATATAATTTTGATATCACCAACTAGGTTGGAGTCAATGTTACAGTTCCGCCGGTTTGATAACCTTATGAGAAATCTTTCTCTCATTCTCTGACGTCAGTCCGTTTTGGTGAGGTGTGCAAAGTGTCTACGGCTACCACAAAGCCTACGCTAGACTTTGGTCTAAAGCTCAAAAAAGAGGCCCAAACAATGGAAACCATTGTTGTAAAACGTGCATTTGGCCCTGTGCATTGTTGCGTACAATAGTGTGCAAGCCTATAGGGCTTAATTTAAAACGTTAGATTATCGAAGAAGAAAAACTTAACTAAATATGCATACGAGTTATTCTGGCTAACAATGTTTACAAGCACCTACAAGATTTGATATTGGAAAAGCAAATATTGGTGTTTCAAATATGTCAATATGTTCCACTTTGAACATAATTATGAATGCATCTAGAAATATAGGAAATGATATGCAATTCACTTAAATTGTTTTACCATCGGAAATCTATACTATATTTCGATGAATCGGTCATTACTAATGTTTAACAAATTGACATCAATAAATGGCTTATCAGATAGTAAACGTTTTATAAGATAGTTAAAGTAACTTACAGAATGCTTCAAACAATGTGTACTTTATTCTGGCACTAGTCTTTTTCAACTGTCACTGGTTTTATAACATTGTATAATATGAATATATATATAGACATTTTCCCTGTATATAAACAATCTGTTACTACTTTTCATACTTCTTTCTCAAGACTAGACCAATATAGCACGCCTTAGCTAGCTGTAGTTGACTTCACCACCGCTGTCAGGTTTGACCGCTCGAGTTGCTGGCGCCCTGAATATTACATGTGATTTGCTGTTCATTCCACCTTACATGGTTTTCCTCCTAAGCGATTTGGGGAAAAAAATAAATCAAAGATGGGGATTGCCGTATCATGCGAGAGAGAGTGGCCACACGTATACGGTGCAGGCATTCACGGTAACCACGTGGTAAGGTTCGTTATAACCAGTTATATAATATTATGCCTATTAAAATGGAACATATTTCTCTTCATTCAAAAACATGTTGTATGATCAACGTCATCATTACTTTAAACGCCACATTTCGCACCAATTTACGTGTAATGCCCATACTGACCTGGCTTTTAGATTTAAATGGTAATCTATTTCACAATTTGACTCTATAAACTATGAAAATAACAATATGTTATTCACATTTATCAGCTTTTAAATAATTGAAAATTCAACAGCAGATATATTTAAAGAGGCTGGCCCACTATAGTTAATAGGTATTTGTAGGAGTGGGCTTTTTGAGAGATTAGATGGTTTTTCAGACAAAGGAAGTACTCGAACAGTCAAGCCAGACAGACGGTTTTAGAGCGGAGACGTTTATAAGTATAACTGTTATAATATTACGATATAAAGGTACATGCGTTGAATTGTTGAACGGAAGATACAGAATGTTGACTAGATAGTCAAATCTTTCGAAGGAATGAACAAAAGTATTGTTATTAAACTGTACACAATGCACTGAATGACCTTTTCATGTATATATGTAATTCTCTGTCATTGATGAGAGATATGCGCCACAATGAGATATCTATTTCATCTCACATAATGCATTTCTCCATTTTTCCCTATGCACTAAATACAATTTTATACGATACGGGTATACATGCTCTAGAGTACTTGTCCTGCCCATATGTAAATGTTGCACACGCCTCTACTAATCGTGGGTTGAACATATGCTATTTAAGGATATGTTTTGTTGTTCAAAATCTTGTCTATTTGTCAATTTTTTAAAAAACTGATTCGTATGTCGTAAATGATAATAATAGCGATATGTTCACTTTTTTGTAAAAAAGTGAAC
>OZ012698.1:35355905-35360905 GCA_963942565.1 Maea johnstoni
GTGCTCTTATAATTGTCCTTTGCGTATTTCAGCAAATTTATACTATTGCAAGTTTTATTTGTGTCTACACCAGCAATTTTAGACGGCACTTTTCAAGGTGAATGGAAGGCATGGAAGGTTTAATGGGATGACTAGCAATTAATGGCACGTCTCTCTCTCATCAAGCAGTACTTTGTAGTCGATGTACAGCGGGAGGGCTGCCGCAGCATCGTCATCAAGTAATATTATATTCACTCGCCAGCTTAAGAGCTGTGAGGCATCTCCCCTGTGCATGGACACTGCAATATTCTCAAATCAGTATAACTCGTCCTACCAGCATAGAAGGCAATTGCAACACGTCTTGGGGAACGTCGAGGCGGGGCAGCGCATATGAAATAGTTGATCTAGTTTGCCTTTGAAACTGTGTAGTTAAAGGTATTCGGTTTATAGTCTTGTATCCACCGAAATTTTCACACGACCTTCCTACCCTAGCAGGCCTGTACACACGGAAACCATTTCAATTCCCTGATTGATATTGAAGAGCAACCGGCAGCATTTTGCGCACAAGCTCTTTGCACCGCCTCATTTATGCTAGGTACCTATTTTGCAGCTGGGTAGACTGAAGCAATATGGAATAAATTGTCTTGCCCAAGGACAGACCAAAGTGCACCGGCCGGGAATTGAACCGGCGACCTATTGTTTACTAGTCCGACACCTAACCAACTGAGCTATTTTGTCCCCGTTTCGTGCATACGAATACACTTACTTGTAGATTTCTGTATATGGTTAGAGACCACCTATCTATACAGACCGGTATCCTAATCCCATAGTTACAAGTACATTGCATTTCAACTTTTAGTGGATATATTGTGGCTTGAAGGACCAAATTTTGCACAAGTCAATGTTCTCAAACACCATAAGGTGTCGGTCGTTGGCTTCAATACAACGAGCACCACATAGGCCACACATTATTGACTTGCTCAATGATGTGCAGTAGGAGCTAGCACCTCCCGGAGAACAGTGCGCTGGTGTGGCACCCTGCTCGCTTTATAAAAGAAGGGGTATGTGTGGATCTGTTTTACCCGAGGTAATGCACTATCCACCCTCGCCCACTTCAGGCTTGTCATGATGAAACACTTGTGTGTGGAATGGCCAATATAAAATGACGCTTAACAAATATACAGATTTGATTCATTTATGTTTCAGACTGATATATGACGACTCAACTTAAGTCGTTACTCGTTAACCCAACAATGCTTACGCGTTCATCAAGAAATTATCGTCTGGAATTTTGATACTTATGGAAATAATTTTTGAATTGAGAATAATTTTACAAAATATTTGAAGGAGAGTTGTAGGTAATGTCCTGATTGACATTTCTCTATCAAATATTTTCCAAAATATGTTTTTTCCTGCAAAATATCATCAACATTGTGAGGCTACTTTTGGCCCTTAGATGCAATTTTTTGACCAGACACACCTTAATCGTATCCGCTAGCTGTTTGTGTAACCCAACCATGCCTGAATTTTACGCAAAACCATTCTACCTATTCAGGTGATATTTTTATAGAACATTTTAAAGCATATTTGAAGGCAGATACTAGTAAGTGTTTAAATCTCAACCAATTATCATATTTCAAAGAGCCTTAAAGGTTATACTTATTTACATGTACTTAGCGTACCTCAACCCGGCATTTTTGAAAGTAGCTTTATGCATTAAAATTCCAATGCCCTCGGCTATAATCTGAAGGGTGTAATGCCAGCGTTAGTCAGTCTTATTTTTTTATCTGTTTACAAACGTCCATTGGCCAGTCAGTATTTAGAGTTAAATGATGGAAAAAAATGATGATAAGTAAAGTCTTATTCTTTTGTATAAAATCACTCGACATGAAGGTTGTTGTTTAGAATAGCTCTGTGCTTCGCATGTGTTTTCTTCTTTCGTATGCAAATGGAGTGTATATTTAAAGACGTTTACTCTGTTAAACTAACGGGATTTAAGTATATATGTCTTTCTGCAAATTGACTAAGCGTTTCATGATGCTAAAATATTTAATCTTGTTTTTGCAGCTATATCCTGTTTGAGGACGACTATCCATGGAGTAAATATTCACATCGAATGCCACTACGTCAGTGTATGGCGTAGCAGCACCCTCGTGGATACTATAGAATGCGAGTACTCGGCTTCGCCTCGGATTTTGACCACGTGATTGAAAATGCATTGAAGAAATAGCTACCTCGAATCGAAGCACACAAAGGAGGAAGTAAAAATGGTCAAGACCTGTGATACTTAAAGCACATCTTAAGGGTGTTACTTTCTTCTCATCTCGACGCCTCTTTACCGCCAGCGTAGTAATACAATCAAAATCAAAATGGCGTGCAGGGATAGTCGGAAGTTTACTTTGAAGGGGGCGCTCCGCCATTTTGGCGACCATACCTCCATGAAGGGCGTAAAGAGGGCGCTTTATGCCCCGAATCTCGCCTGGAAGTTGGTCTGGATGGGGGTAGTCAGTTGCGGCCTCACAATGGCCTTCTACCAGGTATCGCTGCTCATGAAAGACTACCTGGATTTCCCGCGCGCGCAGCAGGAAGATACTATGTATAGTGAGGTACCTTTTCCCGCCATAACTGTTTGTAATCTGCAGCCGCTCTCGTCTGACACCGGTCCCAACCACACCGACAATGCCCGGATGATTGACCAATACTATGAATTTGTCAAGCCCTTAAGGACTAACGCAACTCCTGACGAGCAGAAGAAACTCGTGAAATTATTGTCGCCATGGGGTTTTTACCAGAACACGGATAACGTGGTGGATATCAAGAAAAGAGGTCACCAGCATGATGACCTAGTTATGTACTGCTCGTGGGATAGTAGTATGCCGAGAAGCACAAAGAATTATCAGCCCTGTAAAACCATCAAAGACCTGACCAGTCCGGATTTTTTTAACTGTTACACGTACGGGTCAAAGAAACCGATAATGATCCAGCCGGGTCATTACGGTGGATTAACGTTAATCTTATATCTCGACGATTTCCAGAACACGCGACTGGAAACCCAGCAGGAATTTAATCCGGATATCTATATAGCAAATTCGCACGGTGCACGAGTGATGCTTCATAAACCACACACGATGCCGCATCACATGAAGGACGGCTTTGACGTGTCCCCAGGACTCTCCGTGACGTATAACGTCAGAGTGACCAAATACACACGTCTTGGGTACCCGTACAGTAACTGCACCAAGCAGGAAAAGCTAGTGGTCAGAAATGCCGTGGACGCAAAATACGAGGACCAAACATACACTTACTCAGCGACCACGTGTGCGGATCTGTGCCTACAGAGGTATATACAGATTAACTGTAAGTGTGCGGATGCCTCGTTACCGTTATTATCCGCGGACGAGATGCCGCCGGGTGAGATCAAGTTCTGCGGGAGACTCTCCGAAGACGAGCAGCAGCGACGAGAAGTGTTCAAGGACATCGCGTGCGCCGAGGAAGCGCGAGAACAGAGCGAGAACTGCAGCCACCAATGCCCGTCGCCGTGCCAGGAACACCAGTACTCGGTCTCCATGTCGCAGTCAAGATGGCCGCACGAGGCCGCGCATCTATCCCTCTTTAAGGAGCATATCAAAAACAAACGATATGCCAAGCAGTTTAACGATACGTACGCCCCCATCATTCCACAGATGGCAAAAACACCTTATCAGGCCTTCCAGAGTCTTAGGTCCTCAGATCTCATCTCTAGAAACTTTCTAAGGATTATTGTTCACTTAGAAAATGAAGGGTTTAAAGAAATTATCGAGACTAGCGTTTTCGATTCGTCCAATCTAATGGCTAATATAGGTGGTATGTTTAATCTGTGGATCGGGATAACGTTCATCACGTTATTTGAAATAGGTGAACTTTTCTATGATCTCGTTATGGTCATGTTCTCGTCCGAACGAGATGGGCCGACGAGATCTCCAAGGGACTCGCGAGATTTCAAGGAGGGGACGTCCCCGGATAAAGAGGATAAAGACTTTGATCAAGATGTCAACCACTGTTCCTTACCGCTCCAACCTCACACTTCCGGTATGCAAGTATGACATAAGTAAGGCTCACCAAAACGGAAATGACGTCATTAAGGAGACCTTTTTGTGAATGATGGTTCTCCGATCGACCAGGTATGTTACATTGATCTGATTACATTTCACAATATTCAAATTTATTCTTTGTAACAACAGCAGGTAGTTTCGAACCACATCTTTTCTGTGGAATTATAGAATGCACAGAATGATTTCGGGGTATGTCACTTCAACACAACGAAATACACAAATAAATAGCGGATATTAATCCAAAATTAGGGTACTGGAGATTGCAATTCTTGCCTTTCCATGAATTCATTGTTATCACAAAACATTTTGGTGTGAGCGCTGGCGAAAAGATAATGATTTCAAGTTAACGGCATGTTTCAAAGAAGTATTGGTTATTTCTAGTTGTACATAGTGTAAAAATCCGTTCTTTTTTAATGTCTCTTTATGCCTAACATTGATAAATCTTCCATGCGTTCTGTCCCAAAGTCCTGCGTTATCAATATGTATATATATATATATATATATATATATATATATATATATATATATATATATATATATATATATATATATATATATATATATATATATATATATATATACATAAATATAAATATATATATATATATATATATATATATATATATATATATATATATATATATATATATATATGTATATATATATATATATATACATGTATATATATACATATATATATATATATATATATATATATATATATATATATATATATATATATATATATATATATATATATATACATATACATATATATATATACACATATATATATATATATATATATATATATATATATATATATATATATATGTATATATATAAATATATTTATATATATATATATATATATATATATATATATATATATATATATATATATACATACATACATACATATGTATGTGT
>OZ012698.1:35371581-35419081 GCA_963942565.1 Maea johnstoni
CGTAAATTCTTAATTATCTTCAAGGTACCCTTTAAATAGAAGACAGCTCTCAAGCGGAATTGTATGCATTGCATGCTACACATCCAGTCAGGAGGTGACAATAAACGAAATTGCAACTAAAGAATAAAAAATAAATCAATGAAAAGACTTTGAATACTGGGCACAATCAAATATAAGTACCAAAGACTTCTGTTTATTCGATGATGGTTTTCTTTCACCATTATCCACTGGTTGTTCATGATTTAACACACGAAATCGAGAAGGAAGTGAAGAAAAACAAAAATTTCAAATGACAAATAAAAACGATGATGATTTTTTTACACAATCAGCAACAATAACAACTATTCTTGCTAGTCAGTTTACGTACCTTGGGTTTCCTCCATTCAATCAACAAAGACTTCTCTTTTTGTGATTTCAAAATGAATACGGTAATCCGATTGGTATTTCACATGTATACTTATATTTTGTTTATCAGATATTTTTCATGTGAGTATATATACTATTATATATATATTATATATATATATATATATATATATATATATATATATATATATATATATATATATATATATATATATACATATGTGTGTGTGTGTATCGTGTACCACGTATAATGCCATTTTACTCAATTACATATAAACTGGACGTATTTTTCATGAGATATCCGCCAGCAGTAGGCACCGAAATGGCTTGAGTAGACATGTCACGACCACTAAGGTCATTCTTTCTTGCTGGGGTATCATACAAATCTGCAAATGCTGGCGCGGCTTTTGAGATTTAAAACTGTTATGGGCTGAATAACCTGTCACGAGAAAATTGTATAAGCAAGGCTTCTCTATTCCACGACCTCACAATGCATCCCTGCTATTATGCAATCATTGCTATGCTCCACGCATCAAGCAATGAGCGTGTTCCTTTGTGTTTGGCTTTATTCCATTCCTTTACTTACCATTTTAAATATTGGCTGTTACATCTATTGATTTGCAACCCGTACAATAGCCACCTCTGAATTGGCTCTTCCAAGAACCTCCCTTACTTCTCGCGGAATATTACTTTTGAGGGTAGAAAATGAACTTGCAATGTATCTATGCACGTTGTTCACCATAAAGCGTGTTTTATCGTACAGTTTACAAAAATACATAAATGAATTATGAAGGTCTAAACAAAAAAATCCATGAAAGCATAACAGAGAAAACAATATGCAACTGAAAAGAACTATAACCTAAAATGTAAACCAAAATTAAAACATAGAGAAAATACTGGAAGGTTACTGGTATGCCAGGTATAACACGTCATGTTTTAGGTCGTTTCGTTGCATTCAATTGCTTAGGTAATATCGCAATGGGACAGGAGCCTCTTTCTTTAGGAGTCCTAGACAGTATTCCGCATAAACCATAGCAATCAGTTCAGCGCTTCAATGAGATCCTAGAGGATTCTCAAACAGAGGTATTTTGATTAAAAGTCTTAAGTGCTACCACTTGATTAGACCGTTACTCTCTCTGCTTTAGTGAATGGCTCGATTTTAGATAAGTACTTATATTTTCAAATTTGACCTTCCTTCTTTTATATTTCCTTCTCATTCGAAGAATGCGTGGAGTCAATCACAACTTCCTTTTTCGGCTCTCAAAAATTTACTGGATTTTCATAATAACATTCACTAAAAGATAAAATCTCCGAACAAAAAGCATAGGAATCTGTTACTACAACACTTTAACAACGTTTGATCATCACAAAAGACATTCTGGGTGACATTTTCATTGAACTTTTCATCAATAGACGAATCTTCAAGGAATTCAATACGGCGGCGCCCATCTGAATTCGACCAAGCGCAGTCTCTGCCGTATATATACGACCACCCATTGAACACAACCGAAATGTTGTGCAACATAGTTATGAGCTAAGCATTTTTTTGGCGTGGTTTTGGTGATAGCTGTCACTTCTTTGTCGTCAGTGCCAGGATCATGGAGCTGTATAGAACACTAGTTTTGCTTGCTGTGGTCATCGGCTTCGTGCCAAAACAACTATTGCCGTCCAGACCAGAAACTACATATAAATCTTATCCTCTAACAAACCTCTCATTCGTCGAATACTTGCCATCACTAGCATGTGAGTTTAGCACAAAATGCAAAAACTTTGTTCCTGTTAAACAAACAATGAACTTAAATGCCACAACGTCACTCTTACTCATCCTCTTGGGTGGTGATGTTGCCTGCAACCCTGGCCCTCGGAGTCCAAAATACCCATGCATGACTTGTAAAAAAGCTGTGAAGTGGAATGTCCAAGCCATCTGTTGTGATTCTTGTGACCAGTGGTGCCATACATCATGTTTAACTATGTCACCACATGTTTACCAAGCATTAGAGGATCACCCTAGTTTTAGCTGGATATGTTGTGATTGTGGGATGCCTAACTTCGCCTCCTCACTGTTCAACACCACAACAATAAATCTCTCGAACAGTTTTGCACCTCTGAGTGATAGCTTCGACTCCATTGACTCAAGTATTCCCTTCTCCCCACAGTGTACCTCATCGCCCATTGGTAAAGGTAAAAGACAGGATAAAAAGAAACAACCACCTAAACCTGCATTGCGGACACTAATAATAAATGCCAGGAGTGTCCGTGGCAAAGTAGACCAGCTTCACTGCGAGATTGAGTTAACAGACCCTGATATTGTTGCCATCACAGAAACATGGCTAGATCCAACAGTGTTGAGCTCAGAGCTCTTCCCACCAAATTTCACCGTTTACCGCAGGGACCGCCCCTCTACTACGATGGGCGGAGGAGTATTACTAGCAGTAAACAACAGGCTACTAAGTAGCAGGGCTGAGGAACTCGAGACATCATGCGAAATCTTATGGATTAAAATTGAGATGGTGAAGGTAAAATCTCTCTATGTAGGAGTATTCTACCGACCGCCTACATCTTCGGCACTAGAAGCAAATAAAACCCTTGAAGAACTTGAAACATCTATTTTGAGAATTCAGAATTCCAATGCAAATATTTGGCTGTGTGGAGATTTCAATATGCCCGACATCGACTGGGAGACCGGATCAGCCAGGAAGGGTGCTGGGAGACCTGAGTTCTGCAGAAAGCTAATCGGCATAACCCAAGACGCTAGCCTTGAGCAGCAAAATCTACAACCCACTAGAGGACAAAACATCCTAGATTTGTTTCTCACGAATAACCCTACCCTCACTCAACAGGTCAAAGTAATACCGGGCCTGTCTGATCATGATTCTGTATTAGTGGACTCCCTGCTGTGCCCACTTTCTCCAAGGAAAGCCAGTAGAAAGGTCTACTTACACAAGAAAGCTGACTTTCAAAGTTTCATATCAGACCTAGAGGACTTTAAAGTTAAATTCCTAGAAAATACTGAGCCCAGATCAGTCAACTCAATGTGGTCTGAGTATCTGGAAACCATGTTGTCACTGCGCGACAAATACGTTCCGTCTAAGGTTTTCTCTGGGAAGCAAAAACACCCCTGGGTAACAAACCAAATCCGTAGATTACTAAGGCGGAAAGAACGAGCCTACCACCAAGCTAGGAAAACACATAAAGACGCTGACTGGCATAAATTCAGACAGTTGAAGAAAACTGCTCAAAAGCTTTTTCGCCAGGCATACTGGACTTATGTGAATAATATAGTTGATCCGCCAGAAAAACAACCAAACAACAAGGGTTTCTGGAGTTATCTAAAGAAATTCAAATCAGACAATGTTGGAATTTCAGTCTTAAAGAAAAATGGACAAACTGCTATTTCTCCTGAAGACAAAGCCAGGATGCTCAACGAGCAGTTCTGCTCCGTCTTCACCGACGAAGATATTTCAAACATACCAACCCCTCCGGATGTGGCCAACTCAACAGTGGGCCCTCTCAACATTGATGCTGCTGGTATTGCGAAAATCCTTAAGAACCTGAACCCAAACAAGGCAGCCGGTCCAGATGGCCTAACCACCAGGCTTCTGAAAGAGACTTACTCTCAATCTGCTGAAATCCTACAGAAAATATTTCAAAAATCCATCTTAGAAGGCACCTTACCAGACGATTGGAAGCGAGCCTCCATTTCACCGGTATATAAAAAAGAAAGTCGCTGCCTACCATCCAACTATAGACCAGTATCCTTAACAAGCGTAGCTTGTAAAGTCCTGGAACATATCGTCAGTCACCACCTTATGGGATACTTTGACGAAAACAACATCCTGGTTGATCATCAACATGGCTTCCGCAGCCGTCGTTCGTGCGAGACACAGCTTATACTGACTTATCAGGACCTGGCCCAAACCACTGATAAAAGAGGGCAGGTAGATATGTTGGTTCTAGACTTCGCCAAGGCATTCGACACGGTGCCACACCAACGTCTACTTAAAAAACTAGCCGCTTATGGTGTCACAGGAAATCTACACAAATGGATAGCCTCCTTTCTCATTGGCCGGACACAATGCGTCAACGTAGACGGCACCACATCGGAAACTGCACCAGTTCGGTCTGGGGTACCACAGGGGACTGTCCTCGGACCGTTGCTCTTCTTGGTGTATATAAATGACCTCGCCGGTGAGGTTTCTAGCTCCGTCAGACTTTTTGCAGACGACTGCGTAATGTACCGACCAGTGGTTAGTGAAGCAGACTGTGAAATGCTGCAGGCAGACCTACATGCCCTACACAGATGGGAAAACAAATGGCTCATGAGTTTTAACACTAAAAAATGCCACGTCGTACGGGTCACACACGCAAGGTCACATAAGGTCACCTTCGACTACAAACTAGGAAATAATACCCTAACAGCACTCCCCTCACATGGTTATTTGGGCGTTGAGATATCGGAGGACCTGAAATGGAATACCCACATAAATCACACAGTATCCAAAGCCAATAGAACTCTTGGGGTTGTCAGACGCAACCTCAAACAGTGCCCAAGAGATATCAAAGCTAAGGCATATTCTTCCATCGTACGTCCCAAACTAGAGTATGCTGCATCCGTATGGGACCCATTCACAGATACTAACGTTAATGCACTTGAGGCAGTCCAACGCAGAGCGGCCCGCTTTGTCTGCAATACCTATAGCCGAGATGCCAGTGTCACTTCGTTATTGACCCAACTACAGTGGCCGTCCCTAGCTCAGAGGAGAGCACAGTCACGCCTCGCTATGCTCCACAGGATACTCAACGGCACTGTCGACATTGCTTGTGACAGCTTGGTAGCCAGACCCGCCAAACCAAGTCGTTTTGGCCATAGCAAACAACTGGAGAGAATACAGTGTAGCAAGGACTGTTATAAGTATTCATTCATACCTAGGACAGTGGTTCAGTGGAATAACCTGCCACAAGACGTTGTGGACCTCAATGAACTGATTCCATTCAAAGAGTCGATCAAGACCATAGACTTGACCTTAGACGGTACTATGTACCGTTACTAAGGAGCGCACACTCCAAGCTGTGACAGTTCTCCTTAAGGAGTATTATCAGCTATACAGATACAGATACAGAAGGTAAGACCTGCTTATCATGTTTGTAAAATACCGGCCAAAATACAATATCTTCAGACTGCTGTACTAAATATGTTCCAGTCAGTAACTTTGTAGCTATATGCTCAAAAACAAATATCTTTGAAATACTGTTTTTTGTTCCTCGTAACACTTACTTAAAACATTTTAAACCGACTTGTTTCATGTGCGATTTAACGTAAAAGTACATTAATGACTTGTTGCAAAATATTGTACTATACAAAAAAATACAATACAATAGATACAATACAATTCATACAATATTTTACAAAACAATACAACACAAATTAATTGAATACAATGTATCCACAGCATTGGGTGAAACTACATCAAGTACTTAATGCAAAATATTGTACCATACAAAACAAGACATTAAATACAATCAATAAATATACTATAGTATATAAAAATACAAACACAACATAATGTTATACAATTTATTCACAGCATTACTCATCCCACTCTCTCTACATGACAGTGAGAGTCCCTCTGGCCTGGAAACAATAGATTGAAATACCTAAGTAGCTTCCATCCAATCGCCATTAAACTGACGGCCAGCCACAATGGTGGACCGAAATAGATTTGTTACTGCATTTCATGCAACTTTGATAGTAGCTACGAGTGCAGTACGCTTGTCCATGCAACCATTATCATCGACCCAGCATTGATTCGATAGGATTTGGTGCTTTTAGGGGCCTGCTCTGACGGCCTTGTGGTCTAAAGCGCCGCCACTGACTGTACGCTGTCTCTCACCTCTTATCCTATTAAGGTGGATCCAGACTGAAAGCCCAAATTACCCTATACCTCTTTTTTGCCTCATGTTTTCTCTGTACATAGAAGCGACAGTTTTTAAAATAATGAGTAGTATAGTTTCAGATTGTGCTTCACTAACATTGCTGTGCGGTCTACCCAGTAATCTGTAAAGCATGTCTACATTGTCATCAAAGAAACTGAGCCCTGACGCACCGATGACCGCTTCAATCTCGTTTAACATAGTACTTCTTTGTTGTGCAAAATAGGGACACACAAGGATGAAGTGTTTTGCCTCTTCGATTTCAAAATTGTCGCATAAATTACACATATGAGTGGTACCCATTTGGTTCTTATATTTAAAATCATCACCGCGCAATAAGCTAGCATGGCATATAATTTTAGAGAGAATTTCACAGTCTTTCATCTGTTTAGGGTATTTGTCTGAGATGGACCACCAGGGTAGATATCTAACAACAGGGCTTATTCCACTCAAGATATCCAAACTTTTATGCAAATGCTTTTCGATTCTCCAGTAAAGATCCTCAAGAGCCCAACCTCTCTTCCACACCATATCTCTCCATACTGATTTAGAGTAAAAGTGTTGGGTTTCGATCATACCTTTAACTTTGTCTAACATGCCAAATATGGAACTGACATTGAGTAGGTCAAATACCATACTGTTAGAAACATTCTCGGTATCAATAAGATCATTAGAAAAGTATGTTAGCACGTTCATAAAATATTTTCTTAGATAAGCTTTTTTCATCCATAATGAGAATAGAGCGGATAAACATAAGTTACCTTATTTGAATGATTCTTTCAAGTCTCATCCAACCAAGACCGTAATAGCTACATACACTAGGGATTTTAGGGTGAAAGCGCTGGACTCTTTTACAATTATGACAACTATGACAAGAGTACAGATGTGATTTTTCATCAAATCCCTACGGGTGCAACATACACGTGAGAATCTTTGTATAGAAGGAGTTTCTTGAATCAACGTATAGGCAATATTGTTCGTATAGAACGAATACATGTATGTAAAACTTTTTTGAGTTTCTTGAATCAATGTATATATAAATATTGTTCGTAGAAAAGCAGTTTTTTATGTCAATGTATCAGTAAAATTGTATGTATGAATGAAGTTTCTCGAATCAACCTAGAGACAAAACATTCGTATCGAGGGAGTTTCTTGAATAAAAAAATTGATGAAACCGTACGTATAAGACAAGTAGCTAAAACTTTTGCGTATAACCGGAGTTTCTTGAATCAACGCATAGGTAAAGCTTCGTAGAAAAGCATTGTTTATACCAACGTATCCGTTCGATTTTAAAGAACTGCACTAATAGAATGTTTTCACATGTTCCACAATATATTTTCATTGCTAGGATCCTAATATTCTCACAATGCAAAGACAATGAAAGTTTCTTTTCAAAACTCTCTGATTAAATACTTGAGTTTCTATTCAATATTCCTATTAGTGTTAGCTGAAAAAAGCAAACAAGTAGTGTAAAAGGCCGAAAAAAATGTGTTTACTCTTCAATCGATTAATTGCCATACCAATTGACATTACATTTTTCTCGATTGACTTAAGATATTATTTGGATCAATCGATTCTTGTCATATCAATGACAGCCCAAGCATGAATTAAGTTTCTGGAATCTACGTACAGGCACAATCATTCGTACTGAAGGAGATTATTGATAGACTTATAGGAGAGATTTTTTGTATGATAGGAGTTTCCTGAATCATCAACGTATATGTAAGATTATTTGTATAAAAGGAGTTTCTTGATTCAACGTATAGGTAAAATTTATCGTGTGAACAATATCGCTACATGTGTGTACTACTGGAGTGTTTGGAATCGATGTATAGCCAAAATCATTTGAAAATAAGTTTTTTAATTAACGTATTATAGTACCTACAGGTAAGAAGTTTTTGTATGAAGGGAATTTCTTGAATCAACGTATAGAAAAAAATATTCCTATAAAGGGTTTATGGAATCAACGTATAGGAAAGAAAACTTTGTATGAAAGCAGTTTCTTGAATCAACGTAGAGGTAAAATTGTTCCTATAAAGGGTTTCTTGAATCAGCGTATAGGACAAAATCTTCGTATGAAAGCAGTTTCTTGAACCAACGTATAGGTAAGATGTTTTGTAATAAAGGAGTTTCTTGAATCAGCGTATATGTAAGTTGTTTTCTATTAAAGGAATTCCTTGAATGAACGTTTAGGTAAGCTTGTTTGTATAAAAGGAGTTTTTTTATTCAACATTTAGGTGACAGTTCTCACTAGAATAACGCTCTTTGCGGGTGCTGCTTTACTTGTCTCAGCAGGAGTGAGAGACAAACTGCTGTCCCCTTAACACTAGACGTCTCTCAGCAGCAATCGATAGATTCAATATGAAAACATCATTGCACAATTCGCAAAATCAAATTCCCTATGGATTTAGGGGATGGATATAACTGTGTTGATGTATGATTTAACGGTGATTTGCCTAATAAGGGTATTGTTTCGCATGTACGTGGCATTTCAAACCTTTTATTCTTCCACAAGCAATTTGTGATGAGATTAACTGCAGCCAGCAAGTGTATAATCTGCTAAGTGGTACTGGCCTGGCCTGTCTTCATATCCATCAGAGTCGGCGGCGGTGGACGGTTAGCTAATGACACCATTATTGATATAATGGGCGTGCAGCGTTCAAAATGACATAGCGCCACTATGCACTTAACACATTAACACTCACAGTACCCAAAGTATCCTGATAATTTTGGTGGAATCGTTCGGACAAAAGTATAGACGGGAATATATTTGAAGGAGAAATGTTCATCAGATCTTTGCCAACAAGTCTCCTTCAAATATTTTGATATATCATTCTTAATTGCCAAGTTATTGTCAAAAGTATCATAATTGCAGACGACTTTTCTAGTGGAGCTCTTATGCATTAATAGGTTAACACAAACTGCCTCTGTGAAAGCTCCCTCGGGGTGGTGATTAAACACACGGAGAAAAGTCAGCCTGGATTACAAAACACAAATTGTGCATTGATTTCATCGATTTCCAACTAACGTACAATTGGTACAGTACAATAGGAAGAGATTTTTTTGTGAAATCTTGAGAACAATACACCATCTGTACTTATCCTTACTCCACGTCCTGATCAGAGGAATCGCTGACTGAAGTGCACTGCCACTGGATATTGCTATTGATATTTGAATCATGTGTCGGTAAAATTACTTTCATGGATGGAACTACACAGAGCGTGGCGGTGCTATTTAATAATGGGATATGAGTTAAATCATTGCGGGGAATCGATACCGTCTGTCTGAGGGCTGTACATTATACCACTCAAAACAGAGCGGTAGTCAAAAATCAACTTGGTCCTTCTTTCATCATTGGTTTACACAAATACGTGTATCGTGTAGATTTTTAAGCTTATTGTTAAGCATAGATGAATATTTTTTACCATAATTTGTATCATAGCATTATCGAGAATCTTCTGTAAGAATCCTTATCCCGTTAGATATAACATACGATGAAGAAAAACGCTCAGAGATATGCGTGGATACTATACAATTACGCGGATTTCAAAATATTTTAGGGCTATTATATGATATAAGTTCAGTGTAATCGAATACATTAATACCTTTGTCACAAAAATAAAGTTACACCGAAACTCGTTAAGACTGCTTTTCATTTAGTTAGGTGAGCGTTTTTTTTCAATTTCATTTAATTCTATTTCTAAATCTAACAATATAGAATACATCGTACTTCTTTGGTATGTCGTACAAAACGCAACGTTAAATTGGATTATGAAGAGATATTACAACCTTCTGTTCGAGAAAAAACAGCTTTTCAAAGCATCGGGAATGTGATTTATATACCTATAGTCAGCCTTTAATTCACCCCTCCCCTTTCCTCCACAGCACAACAGACACACCATCAAACAATCATATACCCCACATATACTCCATCCAAATGCCCTTCCACAGGATATTAAAACGACCAGCTCACCATTGAATAAACTCTCTAATGGCGGTCTGCACAGAGATGATAGTCCCGCAGTCAATTCGCTGCCAGCTACTTCCGGTGTTTAGTTGCGTGGAGGCAGCAGAGCTGTCTGCAATCTGCTTGCTGCCGCAGCCACGTGGCTGGGGAAGCCTCAACACCATTGAGGTGCAGGCTTAGAGTAATGGGCAACTTCCTAAGATATACCATTGAAAATTACCCTTTTGTTGCAACTTCCATATCTTTTCGATATTTTGAACAGTCAGAGTAACTCAATTTCAGATCAATTTATGGTTTTATCAAATATGCCCTGAGGCAATATATTAATACATTTTGGGAAAAAAAACTTTTTCCGCACAAAGCATGTGCTTATTTTTTGACATCAAAATGGCAATAAATGTCACAACTAAACACCCAAAGGAAGAATGTCAAATGGCGTACCGAATTGATATAGTATATTCCAAAGATAATTGGTATGAAACAAAATACAGAAATCATAGTATGATATAACCTTCGTCCAAAAGACAAGGATACAAAGACTTTTGAAAAGCTTCTAACCCTGTTGTGTTGGTATTCATTGGACAGCTTTCGCTGGGAGCTCTCTGATGAGTACACGTGTGCCAAGGTTTCCGTCATTGTTTCTATTTCTCCTGCATCATTTTTATTGGCCAAATTAGCTATCAGCAGCATAAGGTTAAGCCAGGACAAACTTAGTGTGAATCTCATCTGTATCGATGATTATATGATTAAAAATTGAATCGGTGAACTGTATACATATACATAAATTGTAAAACAAAATGACGACCTACAACTGTACATATAACAAAACTATCTTTGTTTTTGATAATGTAACCGCTCATCAGATATCCAATATCCTTAATATGTCTTCGAGTTCCTACTAAATTATATAGTTGTTAAGACATTACCTGGTTTGCCACACATTTAAAGCGCTCTTTTTCTTTCTTTAACTTAACCGCTCATCAGATATCGAATATCCTTAATATGTCTTCGATTCCTATTAAAGACTATAGTTGTTAAGACATTGCCTGTTTTTGCCACACATTTAAAGAGCTCTTTTTCTTTCTTTAACTTAACCGCTCATCAGATATCCAATATCCTTAATATGTCTTCGATTCCTATTAAAGACTATAGTTGTTAAGACACTGCCTGTTTTTGCCACACATTTAAAGAGCTCTTTTTCTTTCTTTAACTTAACCGCTCATCAGATATCGAATATCCTTAATATGTCTTCGATTCCTATTAAAGACTATAGTTGTTAAGACACTGCCTGTTTTTGCCACACATTTAAAGAGCTCTTTTTCTTTCTTTAACTTAACCGCTCATCAGATATCGAATATCCTTAATATGTTTTCGATTCCTATTAAAGACTATAGTTGTTAAGACACTGCCTGTTTTTGCCACACATTTAAAGAGCTCTTTTTCTTTCTTTAACTTAACCGCTCATCAGATATCGAATATCCTTAATATGTTTTCGATTCCTATTAAAGACTATAGTTGTTAAGACACTGCCTGTTTTTGCCACACATTTAAAGAGCTCTTTTTCTTTCTTTAACTTAACCGCTCATCAGATATCGAATATCCTTAATATGTTTTCGATTCCTATTAAAGACTATAGTTGTTAAGACACTGCCTGTTTTTGCCACACATTTAAAGAGCTCTTTTTCTTTCTTTAACTTAACCGCTCATCAGATATCGAATATCCTTAATATGTTTTCGATTCCTATTAAAGACTATAGTTGTTAAGACACTGCCTGTTTTTGCCACACATTTAAACAGCTCTTTTTCTTTCTTTAACTTAACCGCTCATCAGATATCCAATATCCTTAATATGTCTTCGATTCCTATTAAAGACTATAGTTGTTAAGACATTGCCTGTTTTTGCCACACATTTAAAGCGCTCTTTTTCTTTCTTTAACTTAACCGCTCATCAGATATCCAATATCCTTAATATGTCTTCGATTCCTATTAAAGACTATAGTTGTTAAGACATTGCCTGTTTTTGCCACACATTTAAAGCGCTCTTTTTCTTTCTTTAACTTAACCGCTCATCAGATATCCAATATCCTTAATATGTCTTCGATTCCTATTAAAGACTATAGTTGTTAAGACATTGCCTGTTTTTGCCACACATTTAAAGCGCTCTTTTTCTTTCTTTAACTTAATCAACAGTTGTATCAAGATTGGTATAGAATGAAATGTCGAACACATTATCTAGATTCTACGTAAAGGTTTCACGATAATTAGATAAGTTTGAATTATCTCAGGGGGTAGCTCCATTCGCAGAACAATATGTCAATATGTGTTACAGTAATGGATCGCGATCTGGCCGTAAGATGGTTCATGCTAATATGAAGCCAATACTTTCTACTGTCTAAGATCATCTTATATAGTACGTCATCTCGATAAGTTGAGAATTACTTTGGGAATTTGTATAGGTAAAATTCATATTAATATACTTTTTAAAGTCCATCCCAAGATACTTCTTTTCTTTCGGATTGCATCTTAAATGGAAAATGTAGGTTTTGGAAGGGGCTAGAAAAGATATCGAAGAAGAACTGCCACGACTCTTTGAATTTTGATCTTATATGTGTATAAAATATACTATAAAATATACATATGATGCGAACGCTCCCCAATTGGCTATATTTGGGACACGCGTCATATGTGTGTTCGTCACTATATATATTCATATTGGTATCGCTATTCCTATAATATATGTGGTAATTGATGTCAAAACTACCGTAATTGCTGCTTTAACATCTTTATTATTTTCATTACATGTAATATGATTGATATCGTTTTTTGTATCTTGAACAATAAGAATAAAGTTGTACATGTACATATGTACTTCTCCAAATTAAAGACAGAGCATAGATCTGTCTATGAAACATTACTTTAGTCAATATCCATGGCATGAATGCAATAATTTATAATGTATAATCCCTGATTGTAATCAGGTATTTAGACTGGAAAATCATGCCAGTTTGATATAACAAGGCGTGCTCTACTATATTCAGGTGTAGTTGTAGCGCGTACTAATAGGTAATGCAGTGTGCTTCCCAAAGATGTATTGACTGAATTTCATTGCTTGCCCCACACGTAGGAATTATTGTAATGTGCAGATTCAAGGTCACTGTAGTGATAGCCGTCCACCCAATATCAACCGGTTACCTGGCAGAGATACTACCTTATGCGCGTCACAGCTAATGATAGCCCTTATACGTGAACATGTTAGTCATAAACGGTCATATTGTAATGACCTCTCTGAAACATTATAACATGCTTTCATAGAGTGCCCGGTTGTTGTAAACTTGTGTAAGGAAATAGAAACGTGGTTGAAAGAAATAGTAGATCCGCACTTATATTGGGAGATGTAGAGAAATCTTTCGGACGGGACTCCTCTGAAAGCATCATTCATAGAATTATCATAGCCGCTATACAAATTATTTATAAAAACAGACAAACTGGTAAAAGATATTATTTAAATGAGGTACAACGTCTCTTAGCAAATCAAATGTTCCTAGAGGAATGCCTTGCAAATACAGAAAACGAGGAAATTCAATTTGAGAAGGTGTGGAATAGAGTTCACATAGATGTGTCAAATACATAATTAGTGGTGAGAAACGGATAACTCTCTCAAAGCTCTCATGATCATGTATGGAACCAACATGTTATGGAATTAATTTGTGTCTAAATGTTTGTATGTCTTTTGAAAAAAAAACAGCGTTCCTGTTTGCGAAACTAAAAAAAAATGTTGGTCATAAATATATCAATTATCCCGACCGGACGACCAGACAACTCGGCCGGTCTGAGACCACTTGTCGACTGGTGCAGGAATCAAATGCTGTCGCTCTATAGGATTAATGTATGACACTGTGGACAGTTTTTCTCGTATAAGGAGGCTGGTAGTATGATATTATAAAGTCGTTTGTCCTTTCACTCCTTAGTCGTATTCTTCTATGTCTTCTTCATAGTTTGTCTTCATATTTTTCTTCTTTTTATTTTTCTTCATAATCTTTTTCTGGTGCGTACCATTCTTTTTCTCTTTCAGTCCCCCACTGTTTTTTTTCTTCTTCTTCTTCTCCCTCTCGCTTCTTCTCCTCATCCTCCTTTTTTATTTTCTTCTTTTCTTTTTCTTCTTTCCCAACCCCAACATTTTTACTCATTATAGATACCCGTATATATATATGTATATATATATATATATATATATATATATATATATATATATATATATATATATATATATATATATATATATATATATATATATATATATATTTATATATATATATATATATATATATATATTGAATGAGCTATCTTAAAGTCATATTGCATGGAAACTATGACAAAGGTCGGTGTGTATGTATGTTTGTTTGTATGTGTATATGCATGTGAGTGTATACATATCATTAATCCTTTTACTTGGGACGAACACCAAATTTTCATTAGAAGTATTGATTTAAATATAACTTAACCTTTGTATAGGTCATCAATTTAGAACAACCAGATCATTGACTTAATTTGCTATATGAAAGTGCATTAATTGGCTCCCAACTCTATAGACGTGTCGTATTAGATTGATGTGAATTGACTGCATGTGTAATAGCCTGAATAATTCAATAACAATTCGCTATTCATTATACGATGTCTGATTAAACAATCATATCAATGGCATGCTATACAAATACCATTTATTCCATACAGAGGTTGGTCATTTGATAAGCAGTGCCATTGCCAATGAACTCTCATTTAGGAACAATTAATCTAAAAATAAATACCAAATGCAAGAAAAAGATTTAAGAACTTTGGATAATCCAAGTTCATTTTTTTTAAAGATGAATAAAATAAACATAGAAAATGTCACATATACAGTATCTTGATAGTAAATGTGTTTTATCTAAATGTACATGTTAGGTATAATGATACATGCCTCCATATTCACACATTTAGATGCGCCGGAAAACCTTGTCAACAAATGTAACAAATGCAAGAATTGCGGATCTGTTCTGATCAGCATTTAGTGATGCTTCGTTAGATCTTTTCGGTTGTGGTAATATGCAGTAAAGTGAGCAAACGAAATTGTTATAATCACTGTGATCAGTAGCTGCAAGACAAAACAAGAATTAATTGCTGATTTATTTATCAGTCAATAATCTGGTCGCCATTATGGCCATACTAGTATATGACATACTCATTAAAACAACTATCTAAAGCTCTAAAGATTAAACATTTCCTTAATGCTAATCGAATGATAATGCAACAATGATCAGTATTGCCGTACTCTCCCGACTGAGTGTGCATTGTTTTCAGAATATGGTTAAGCATTGTGCTTGCATTGGTAATTTTACTCTGGTCTAAGGGGAGATTAGATTGGGAATAAATCGGTGTCATTTTTAATTTCTTCCTTACAAGCATGTTTAAATTTCACTTTTAGTTTGTAATTTCATAACTAAAACGAATGGATAGTATTAATGGATTCTAAGGATATAACACAATCTGGAAACGGAAATAATTGCAATTCAAATTGGTGATGTAACGCAGTAAAGTGCAGACATTTAATTCCTGCACTAGTCGACCGGACGTCCGTCAGTGCCTGGTTGTAAAAACACTCGTGGACAACAATTAAAAAAAATAAGCGAAGAACATAAATGACACACATAGCTTGTGAAACAAAGCTACGTTCAGTCGTGACGTCACACATGCATCCATGCCCAGGTAACTGTGGGGCAATCGGACGTGCGGTTTTGAATAACGTCCGGGCAGCCCGCTCATTTAGTGCAGGAATTAAATACCGGTACTGTACGTCCTATTATTTGTAAACCTCGTGATTGGTAATAATAACCCGATAATCCTTACTTCATTCTCATGTCCATCAGTGTAATATAGCTCATAACGCATTTGTGTAAACATGTCATATTGAATTTCTAATAAATTGGTAATTTCTTTATCTATTCTTGTCGATTTTTGTCCCTCTTAAATCTATTAAAGCACCAATTGGTGGGAATTATCTTAATAACAAATCGGTGTAACTTGTGACGGTTAGATTCCCTTAGTAAAATGACTGGACTTCATCAATGATGATGTTCATCTTGCAAATGATAACATAATTAACTTGGTAAGTTCAAGGAAAACAATGTGCTGTTTCGAAAAGCAAGCGAATTCTGTAAATCATTTAAATATGGCGTGAACATTATATAGCGTAAAAACAGTACTGCCCTGGATAGCGTGATCTAAGTATAGCGGTGAACGGGAACAGCAGCTGCAAGTTCAAGTAAGAATGTAATGAAGACGGGGATTTTACAATAGCGCATATGGGCAGAGCGCTATTATCGCTATCATATTGTTCCCGCTATATTTAAGTGATTGACAATACCTCTATGGTAGAGCTTTCTGACGCAATGCGCACAGACTGGGCATTGTATGCGAATTGTTCCTGAAACACCTAATGTTTTGCTAGTGACTTGAAACAAGCTAATGTGATTCGCCGGGTACTTAGGTTCATTCGATAGTTACTGGTTTTGTTCATTTCTGCATGAAATTTGCAGAACAAGTGATGATAACTAAGATAACTAATTATTGTTATATTTACTTTAAAGTGTGTGTGTTCTTTTCGATTGTTTACTAATTTCAGAAACGGGGAACAAATGTTATCATTCATTTACCATAAATAGCACTGGAGCAAATATTTCCCTGTGCTAGAAACTGAACGTTCATTTCACATTGCTCCACCCCATGAATAACTAACCTATGCAGTGAGGACGTAGAAAGTGTGTCCCCTCAGATATAAACCCGTTTCACGTTGTGTTTTATTGCATATAGGCTGACTTTTATTGCAGCTAGCCTTCTATTTTACCGTGGATATCTGATTTGAAATATAGGCCTTGCTGAGGTGTTTCATCGATCAACCTAAATAACTATTACACCGCATCACTGCATAACTCCAGAACCGAGATATATTCACACATACCTGGACAGTGCTAATAAATGATTCATGCCAAAAAATCAAATAATTCACAGATTTCCGAATCAATGATATATTTGAATAATCATTCCACGTCTGTTCTGGCCTCCCTTGTTTGCTCACATGTACTATTATATTCATGTAGGTATGCAATCGAATGAAAATCGCAAAACAATTATGGTATTGGAGTCATCTCTAGATGAGCACATGAGGGATGCCCCCATGGCCATGCTATCTAATGCTTTGCACGTCCACTGTGCGCTTTTTGCACCAGTAAACAGTTGATTTTGTTATCGTTCATATGAAATGAGAGTAATACGAGGTATTTGAGAGTTGTCTGAACTTGATAGCCTGTGATTGTAAATTTTTAATTTTCTTTGTGTGTTTTGTAAATCTTAAATGCTTAAATCCTTAGGCGCAATACGCCAGGTCTATAGCATCAAATTTAATTGAAATGTTCAACTTAAAAGTGTGTGTGTTCTTTTTGTTTGTTTGAAAATTTTAGAACTGGGAAATATCTTATATCGCTCATTTACCAATGATAATCATAGAGGAAATATTTCCCAGAACTGGGAAGTGAACGTTCATTTCACATCGCTCCACCCAATGAATAACTAACCAATGCAGTGAGGACGTAGAATGTCTGTCCCCTCAGATATAAAACCCGTTTCATGTTGTATTTTATTGCATATGGGCTGACTTTTATTGCAGCTAGCCTTCTATTTTCCTGTGGATATCTGATTTGAAATATAGGCCTTGCTGAGGTGTTTCATCGATCAACCTAAATAACTATTACACCGCATCACTGCATGACTCCAGAACCGAGATATATTCACACGTACCTGGACAGTGCTAATAAATGATTCATGCCAAAACATCAAATAATTCACAGATTTTCCTAATCAATAATATATTTGAATAATTATTTCCACTTACGTTTGTTTTGGCCTCCCTATATTTTTATACATTTTCCATTATAGTTATATACGTCGTGCAAGGTAGGAGTGAAGTATGCATCGTAAGGTTTCTAGTGTAGATTCAAAAATTAGAGTCAACTATTTACTCGAAAGTGTATGTGTTTCATTTGTTTGTTTGTCAACTCCAGAAATAAGAAATAGTTCACATAGTTCATTTACCATAGATAGTCCTAGAGAAAATGTTTCCCAGTACTGGGAACTGAACGTTCATTCCTCATCGCTCCACCCAATGAATAACCAACCAATGCAGTGAGGACACAGAATGTGTGTCCCCTCAGATATAAAACCCGTTTCACGTTGTGTTTTATTGCATATGGGCTGACTTTTATTGCAGCTAGTTTTCTATTTTCCCGTGGATATCTGATTTGAAATATAGGCCTTGCTGAGGTGTTTCATCGATCAACCTAAATAACTATTACACCGCATCACTGCATAACCACAGAACCGAGATATATTCACACATACCTGGACAGTGCTAATAAATGATTCATGCCAAAAAATCAAATGATTCACAGATTTTCCTAATCAATGATATATTTGAATAATCATTCCACGCATGTTTTGGCCTCCCTTGTTTGCTCACATGTACTATTATATTCATGTAAGTATGCAATCGCATGAAAATCGCAAAACGATTATGGTATTTGAGTCATCTCTAGATGAGCACATGAGGGATTCCCCAATGGCCATGCTATCTAATGCTTTGCACGTCCACTGTGCGCTTTTTGCACCGGTAAACAGTTGATTTTGTTATCTTTCATATGAAATGAGAGTAATACGAGGTATTTGAGAGTTGTCTGAACCTGATAGCCTGTGATTGTAAATTTGGAATTTTCTTTGTGTGTTTTGTAAATCTTAAATGCTTAAATCCATAGGCCCAATACGCCAGGTCTATAGCATCAAATGTGATTGAAATGTTCAACTTAAAAGTGTGTGTGTTCTTTTTGTTTGTTTGAAAAATTTAGAAATGGGAAATATTTTATATCGCTCATCTACCAAAAATAGTCATAGAGCAAATATTTCCCAGTACATGGAACAGAACGTTCATTCCACATCGCTCGAGCTCCACCCCATGAATAACTAACCAATGCAGTGAGGACATAGAATGGGTGTCCCTTCAGATATAAAACCCGTTTCACGTTGTGTTTTATTGCATATGGGCTGACATTTATTGCAGCTAGTTTTCTATTTTCCCGTGGATATCTGATTTGAAATATAGGCCTTGCTGAGGTGTTTCATCGATCAACCTAAATAACTATTACACCGCATCACTGCATAACTACAGAACCGAGATATATTCACACATACCTGGACAGTGCTAATAAATGATTAATGGCAAAAAAATCAAATAATTCACAGATTTTCCGAATCAATAATATATTCCACGCATGTTTTGGCCTCCATTGCTTGCTCCTATATACTATTATATTCATGTATGTATGCAATCGAATGAAAATCGCAAAACGATTATGGTATTTGAGTCATCTCTAGATGAGCACATGAGGGATTCCCCCATGGCCATGCTATCTAATGTTTTGCACGTCCACTGTGCGCTTTTTGCACCAGTAAACAGTTGATTTTGTTATTGTTCATATGAAATGAGAGTAATACGAGGTATTTGAGAGTTGTCTGAACTTGATAGCCTGTGATTGTAAATTTGTAATTTTCTTTGTGTGTTTTGTAAATCTTAAATGCTTAAATCCATAGGCGCAATACGCCAGGTCTATAGCATCAAATTTAATTGAAATGTTCAACTTAAAAGTGTGTGTGTTCTTTTTGTTTGTTTGAAAGTTTTAGAACTGGGAAATATTTTATATCGCTCATTTACCAATAATAGTCCTAAAGCAAATGTTTCCCAGTACTGGGAACAGAACGTTCATTTCACATCGCGCCACCCAATGAATAACTAACCAATGCAGTGAGGACGTAGAATGTGTCCCTTCAGATATAAAACCCGTTTCACGTTGTGTTTTATTGCATATAGGCTGACTTTTATTGCAGCTAGCCTTATATTTTCCCGTGGATATCTGATTTGAAATATAGGCCTTGCTGAGGTGTTTCATCGATCAACCTAAATAACTATTACACCGCATCACTGCATAACTACAGAACCGAGATATATTCACACATACCTGGACATTTCTAATAAATGATTCATGCCAAAAAATCAAATGATTCACAGAATTTCCGAATCAATAATGCATTTAAGAACGTATTTCCACGCATGTTTTTGGCTTCCCTTTGTTTGAAACACGTGTAATATTGAATACTAGTACATATACGAATTCTATTAATTGAAAGTAATAAAAACAGTTATGATATTTTAGTTATCTATCGACGAGCACATCAGAGCTTCCCCCATGGACAGTATATTTAACGCTCTGCGTTAAAATCCAGCAATATGCACGTGTTGGTCTCTTGGTGACGGGGTTTTACCTAATAAGTTGGCAACTTGGTCAATATAAGCAAATTTATGCTGAACTCCAAGAAAGCCAGTTAGTGTAAATTTGTTAATTTCTCTATATGTGCTTTGTCAACCTTAGATGCTTAAAATAGAAAAGATAAAAAGCGTTTTGCGGAAATAAAGAATGGTAATTTGGACCATGGTTTAACTTGGTCCGTGAAGTCAGAACTAAATATAGCACAACTAGGAAACAAAGTGGGTCAAACATGAGTGCCTTGTAATTTCGATCGCACAACCGAGCATGCCCGAGCAATAGTTCAACCAGACGATGCCAGCCGACAGGTCAAATGGTACAGGGATTAACCCTTATGCTGCAAGTGGCTAATTTGGCTAATACAAAATGATTCAAAAACCATGAAAAACTATAGAACCCATGACGTATGGGTACTCATCTGAGAGTGCTTAGTGAGAGCTATCCATTAAATACCAACATGACAGGGTTTGGATTATTATTTTTATCTTTGTGTTCTTGTGCTTTGGACGAAAGTATCCTCTGCATTGGAAGGATTAATCTTTTTCTATATGTTCCGAAAGCTGCTTGCATGGTGTTCGCACGTGTTCGCCCTGTTGTAAGACCAATCACCGACGCTGAGCAAGCACCACTGATATAAAACAAACGAGACTGTCTAACTGACCCAAGTCACGCAGAATGGCCGGAATTAACATGTCAGATCTTGTACAAAGAGCCGTGGTCTGGGGATAGGCCTGGACGAAATCCAGGCAAAGTGCCAGGCGCCCTTAACCCATTACCGCTCACACCAAAATCAGTCTTGAAATGTTGATGAAATATCGCAGCAAAAGTAAAGTGGAGAAAATATTTCAATGAGGATTGTTATTCAGAACATTACCAACAACTCTCCTTCAAATATTTCATAAAATCTTTCTTTATTTTAAAGTTATTGGCTAAAGTATCATTGATCCAGACGACACATTCTGGAAGAACTATTAAGCATTAATGGGTTAATAGGTCGACCACGTCCAGAGCGCTGGCTCTGTTCAAACACACGCAGATCCCTGTCTAAACTGCTGGCTCCAATCTCTTTGTGTGCAGAGATACATGTACATAGCAATTAGGGGATGGGATTTCGTTTACAATCACATATACTTAATAATAAAAATTAAGTGAGTACCCAGAGAAAGCCACCAACTTCCTTTTAAATAGGTAATTTATCTCTTTTCATAAAACGATTGTGAGATTGGTTGTGCGGTTGATGCAACGTACAGTGCCGGTATTTAATTCCTGCATTAAAAAAGAGGACTGCCCGGGCATTGTTCACAACCGCACGTCCGATTGCCCCACAGTTTCCTGGGCATGGATGCATTGTGACGTCAGGACTGAACGTAGCTTTGTTTCAGAAGCTATGTGTGTCATTTATGTGCTTCACTTATCTTTTTTATGTTGTCCACGAATGTTTTTACAACCAGGCACTGACAGACGTACGGTCGACTGGTGCAAGAATTAAATGTCTGCACTGTAGGTCTTTAACAACTCTATGCACTATTTTAACTAGAGAGTACACACACTTCTTATGTTTACTATCATTGACTGACATTGAAACCCTTCCAGTTTAAAGAAGGTATCTTCTGAAAGAATAATTTCATTCAGATGTTTCGGACACTTTGGCCAGAACAGCGCGTAACGGCTGCACCATTGGGGTGGCCCCATGTATGTGCTTTGTGATGTGTGTTTCAATCTGTGTATACTTTCTGCGGTGACATTTTATGTGGTTGTGTTCATTTCGAGAAATACTGTGTAGTTGTTTTCGATTTAGAAATATTAATGATTAAAGACAATTTCCATAATTTCCCCATTGTTTACATCATCATGGAGACGAATCATATACAACCTAGCGCTAATTACACATCCACAAAAATACATTCATTAATAAATCATTTAACCGTATCGTATTTTTTTAATGTACATGTAGTTTAGTTATTCAGAGTCTATCGACTTAATGATGATAAAACGTGTTTTAGTCAGATTAGAATTATTCCACTGATCAATCAGGATTATGTTTTCTAGCGATGGTTTTTGGAAACACTCCTAATTCAGAAAAGGTAAGTCTACACCGTAGAAATAAATCGATGGCATTTCACGTGTACTTTTCGAGTTCTCGTTAAGACTGACAAATGATGGGTTCAGGTAGCAGGCTGTAACAAGATAGGCAATAAGTCATTACTATATCGTGTTTATCGGTTTTATCATATGGTGCAGGTATATATAGGTCAGGTGCATGTGCTACGTGAACTTTGTTGCTACACACCAATGTGTGTTGCATTTTTCTTCCGTTTGTTTGTAATATCAATATACTCTTTAAGGCATAATTTGTATTGTTGAATGGGACAGGAAATACTATAAGTTATCCTCCTTGTAAAAAAGGGATACGGCCTGGTATCTGCGAGAAGCCAGCCGTATCGCATGAGGCCGGAGGCCGAGTGCGTTACGGCTGGCTGAACGCAGATGCCAGGGAAGTTTTCTCAGGTATTATTAGCATGCTGCCATAGAAACAAGGCATACTTATTCCTAAGCAAAGCTTTGAACAGATGATTTTGTATATGGTTTTCTTATACGGACTGTCGTCGTGGTAACAGAGTCACCACCTCGGGGTATAAATATTGAAGTTAAGAAAGAATTTTATTATTCATGTTTTAAAAAATGGTAGGGATTATTTTCTTGCGGGTTCGAGTCCCGGCGGGCGTGTGAGAAGAGGTTTCAAGTGACCTGGGTTAGTCTGTGGTTAAGGGGTATGCCCCGATGGCCGAGTGGTTTAATGCATTGACCATCTCTTACGAGCGCCCAGGTTCAAAAATGGCTTGGGCATGTGAGAAAGTTGCCAGTAACTTGGTGTTAGTCGTCGGTTTAGGAGGCTTCCTCGATGGCCAAGTGGTTTAAGGTGTTGCCACTGACAGCTCAATGTCTCTTGACTGCAAAGTTTCAAATCCCAGCCGGGGCATGTGAGAAGGTCACCAGTGACTTACGGTAGGGCGGGGAAGTTTTTGCTGAGTACGCTAGTTTCTTCAGCGATTTGCAACAGGCTAGTCGCGACTCAGTCTAAATATGGCAAAAAGGTGACGATAATCGAAATTCCAAATTATGCTTGTTTAGACCAGTTGCCCCGGGGTTTGCAAACCATACACAACTACCTAGCCTTAATATGGTATAGGAAGGGAAGGCAGGATAACCAAAGCTCCAGCCCCCAACCCATAACAATCAGCTCTGGATGCTCCTAATCCAATCCCAGCTGAAGCGTAACGAGTTGAGTGTCTGGTAGCAATCTGTTTTGGGGATTGTGGAAGTACATGTGTCTCTCCGCGCCGTCGCTTCCAGGGACCGAGCAGGACTGATAACATCAGCAGCAAATGCCATTTAGAAAGTGGAGCCAGAATAATGTGAGGCACAATAGATGTGTGCTTTCTGTTGGGCCGTCTTGTTAGTTCACTGAGGCCGCTTAATGCGGATGTATAATAGAAAATGGAAGCTGGTTTCGCCCGGTATCAGCGTAAGTAGAATGTATGGGAGGGCGGAGTAATTTGCCGGGAGAACTCTAGTAAATCATTCCGCGAGAAAACTAGTCCCCCCAAAAGAACAGGACAAAATGTCTTATTGGTTAGTATACTTAAGTATACTTGATTATTTCATCCGTTATTAAAGGTTATGAATATTTTGAATATTTCGATCTACCAGGGCTTATTTTTTGAAAATCTTTCACACTAATGTAAAAAGCGGGAGAGACATTAAATCTTAATAGTTGCCTTTATTAAGGCCTTTCTTAGCTTTCAACCGCTTAGTTCAAGACAAAACCACCGAAACTGGAACGAACTCCATTTTCCTTACGAATAGTCCCAATGTTTGTCTTTTTTTATTCTGGAGTGCTATAACAAAGATTAGGTAGAATTTTCACCCGGGTACTTCGGTTGTTCTCACTAATAACGGGCTAGTCACGCGTTAATCTCTACATGACAGAAAACAGTGACGAAAAACGAAATTGCAACGCCACACATTTACATATCAATACATTCAACACGCAAAGATCGTGCGGATGGAAGCCTGGTGTCTTACCAAAGCGGACACACTGCAATACTGTAGAATGGCTTATTTTTCCGTGTAACAATGTTTTTATTGTTGGGTATTTCCGTTTCAAGTATTTCCAAAGAGAGGACATGTGTGTGTGTGTTTTCGTTTCTAATTTTCCCGTTTTATGTAGATGTTAAATTTTAGTATACCAAAGAGTAAATATTAATATGTAAGGACAAGGATTTCTCCGTATTTATTAAGTCCGGGCATGTACAATATTGTTTTTTACTGTGTTGTTTATTCCTGTTAAAAAAAGCATTCGGGAAAAAAACGGGAAAATAAAACTCACGGAAAAATTAGCCATTCTACAGTAGGTACTGATCATATATACAGGCCTGGTTGTTGCATGCAATAAATCGTTTAACCCTTATGCTGCTGGTGGCTAATTTGGCCAATACAGCATACATGCGTGTAAAACCTCTAGATAGCAAAACGTGGGTGAGCTAGACAGCCCTACCATAGGGGCGCCTTCCTCCTAACCGCATACATACATGTGAAACCCCTAGATAGTAAAACGTGGGTGAGCTAGACAGCCCTACCATAGGGGCGCCTCCCTCCTAACCGCATACATACATGTGAAACCCCTAGATAGCAAAACGTGGGTGAGCAAGACAGCCCTACCATAGGGGCGCCTCCCTCCTAACCGCATACATGCGTGTAAAATCCCTAGATAGCAAAACGTGGGTGAGCTAGACAGCCCTACCATAGGGGCGCTTCCCTCCTACCCGCATACATGCGTGTAAAACCCCTAGATAGCAAAACGTGGGTGAGCTAGACAGCCCTACCATAGGGGCGCTTCCCTCCTAACCGCATACATGCGTGTAAAACCCCTAGATAGCAAAACGTGGGTGAGCTAGACAGCCCTACCATAGGGGCGCCTCCCTCCCAACCGCATACATGCGTGTAAAACCCCTAGATAGCAAAACGTGGGTGAGCGAGACAGCCCTACCATAGGGGCGCCTCCCTCCTAACCGCATACATGCGTGTAAAACTCCTAGATAGCAAAACGTGGGTGAGCGAGACAGCCCTACCATAGGGAGGCCTCCCTCCTAACCGCATACATGCGTGTAAAACTCCTAGATAGCAAAACGTGGGTGAGCTAGACAGCCCTACCATAGGGGCGCCTCCGTACTAACCGCATAGATGCGTGTAAAAATCCTAGATAGCAAAACGTGGGTGAGCTAGACAGCCCTACCATAGGGGCGCCTCCCTCCTAACCGCATACATGCGTGTAAAACTCCTAGATAGCAAAACGTGGGTGAGTAAGACAGTCCTACCATAGGGGCGCCTCCCTCCTGACCGCATACATGCGTGTAAAACTCCTAGATAGCAAAACGTGAGTGAGTAAGACAGCCCTACCATAGGGGCACCTCCCTCCTAGCCGCATACATGCGTGTAAAACTCCTAGATAGCAAAACGTGGGTGAGTAAGACAGTCCTACCATAGGGGCTCACCCTCCTAACCGCATAAATGCGTGTAAAACTCCTAGATAGCAAAACATGTGTGAGCGATACAGCCCTACCATAGGGGCGCCTCCCTCCTAACCGCATACATGCGTGTAGAACCCCTAGATAGCAAAACGTGGGTGAGCTAGACAGACCTACCATAGGGGCGCCTCCCTCCTAACCGCATACATACGTGTGAAACCCCTAGATAGCAAAACGTAGGTGAGTAAGACAGCCCTACCATAGGGGCGCCTACCTCCTAACCGCATACATGCGTGTAAAACCCTAAATAGCAAAACGTGGGTGAGCTAGACAGCCCTTCCATAGGGACGCCTCCCTCCTAACCGCATGCATGCGTGTAAAACCCATAGATAGCAAAACGTGGGTGAGCTAGACAGCCCTACCATAGGGGCACCTTCCTCCTAACCGCACACATGCGTGTGAAACCCCTAGATAGCAAAACGTGGGTGAGCTAGACAGCCCTACCATAGGGGCACCTCCCTCCTAACCGCACACATGCGTGTGAAACCCCTAGATAGCAAAACGTGGGTGAGCAAGACAGCCCTACCATAGGGGCGCCTCCCTCCTAACCGCATACATGCGTGTAAAACCCCTAGATAGCAAAACGTGGGTGAGCTAGACAGCCCTACCATAGGGGCACCTTCCTCCTAACCGCACACATGCGTGTAAAACTCTTAGATAGCAAAACGTGGGTGAGCTAGACAGCCCTACCATAGGGGCGCTTCCCTCCTACCCGCATACATGCGTGTAAAACCCCTAGATAGCAAAACGTGGGTGAGCTAGACAGCCCTACCATAGGGGCGCTTCCCTCCTAACCGCATACATGCGTGTAAAACCCCTAGATAGCAAAACGTGGGTGAGCTAGACAGCCCTACCATAGGGGCGCCTCCCTCCCAACCGCATACATGCGTGTAAAACCCCTAGATAGCAAAACGTGGGTGAGCGAGACAGCCCTACCATAGGGGCGCCTCCCTCCTAACCGCATACATGCGTGTAAAACTCCTAGATAGCAAAACGTGGGTGAGCTAGACAGGCCTACCATAGGGGCGCCTCCCTCCCAACCGCATACATGCGTGTAAAACCCCTAGATAGCAAAACGTGGGTGAGCTAGACAGCCCTACCTTAGGGGCACCTTCCTCCTAACCGCACACATGCGTGTAAAACGCTTAGATAGCAAAACGTGGGTGAGCTAGACAGCCCTACCATAGGGGCACCTTCCTCCTAACCGCACACATGCGTGTAAAACTCTTAGATAGCAAAACGTGGGTGAGTTAGACAGCTCTACCATAGGGGCGCCTCCCTCCTGACCGTTTACAAGCGTGTAAAACTCCTAGATAGCGAAACGTGGGTGAGTTAGACAGGCCTACCATAGGGGCGCCTCGCTCCCAACCGCATACATGCGTGTAAAACTCCTAGAGAGCAAAACATGGGTGAGCTAGACAGCCCTACCATAGGGGCGCCTTCCTCCTAACCGCATACATGCGTGTGAAACCCCTAGATAGCAAAACGTGGGTGAGCTAGACAGCCCTACCAGAGGGGCGCCTCCTTCCTAACCGCATACATGCGTGTAAAACCCCTAGATAGCAAAACGTGGGTGAGTTAGACAGCTCTACCATAGGGGCGCCTCCCTCCCAACCGCATACATGCGTGTAAAACTCCTAGATAGCAAAACGTGGGTGAGCAAGACAGTCCTACCATAGGGGCGCCTCCCTCCTAACCGCATACATGCGTGTGAAACCCATAGATAGCAAAACGTGGGTGAGCAAGACAGTCCTACCATAGGGGCGCCCCCCTCCTAACCGCATACATGCGTGTAAAACCCATAGATAGCAAAACGTGGGTGAGCAAGACAGCCCCACCATAGGGGCGCCTCCCTCCTAACCGCATACATGCGTGTAAAACCCATAGATAGCAAAACGTGGGTGAGCTAGACAGCCCTACCATAGGGGCGCCTCCCTCCTAACCGCATACATGCGTGTAAAACTCCTAGATAGCAAAACGTGGGTGAGTTAGACAGCCCTACCATAGGGGCTCTCCCTCCTAACCGCATACATGCGTGTAAAACCCCTAGACAGCAAAACGTGGGTGAGTTAGACAGCCCTACCATAGGGGCGCCTCCCTCCTAACCGCATACATGCGTGTAAAACCCATAGATAGCAAAACGTGGGTGAGTTAGACAGCCCTACCATAGGGGCGCCTCCCTCCTAACCGCATACATGCGTGTAAAACTCTTAGATAGCGAAACGTGGGTGAGTTAGACAGGCCTACCATAGGGGCGCCTCCCTCCCAACCGCATACATGCGCGTTAAACTCCTATATAGCACAACGTGGGTGAGCTAGACAGCCCTACCATAGGGGCGCCTCCCTCCCAACCGCATACATGCGTGTAAAACTCCTATATAGCAAAACGTGGGTGAGCTAGACAGCCCTACCATAGGGGCGCCTCCCTCCTAACCGCATACATGCGTGTAAAACTCCTATATAGCAAAACGTGGGTGATCTAGACAGGCCTACCATAGGGGCGCCTCCTTCCTAACCGCATACATGCGTGTAAAACTCTTAGATAGCAAATAGTAAGTGAGCAAGACAGCCCTACCATAGGGGCGCCTCCCTCGTAACCGCATACATACGTCTACCACCCCTAGATAGCCAAACGTGGGTCAGTAAGACAGCCCTACCATAGGGGCGCCTTCCTCCTAACGGCAAACATGCGTATAAAACCTCTAGATAGCATAACGTTGGTGAGTAAGACAGCCCTACCATAGGGGCGCCTCCTTCCTAACAGCATACGTGCGTGTAAAACCCCTAGGACAAATTGATGTCACATTTCACTTATTTCGAAACGATTTTCACTAGTTTTCTAGTGTTATTCATGAAAGGTTGAACTGCAAAAATATTTCCCATAGGGGGGGGGGGTGCAAAGCTAAAGTCTATACATTATTTTCAATGCCTGAACATGGGGTGCGTCTTCCATACGAGTGCGTCCTATACACGCGAAATTACGGTACATGCGTGTAAAACCCCAGATAGCAAGACGTGGGTGATAAGAGAAGGCAATGATCGTATTGTCTGTTTCCAAACCGATTTCTTTGCTAATAGATCACCACAGTGTCCCAGAATGATAGATGAATCACTTTCTATGAACTCGGAGCCATTCTACACTCATTGGAAATCAGGCTGCCCGGGACTTTGTAATTGTTTACGAGTCGAGCCCGCAGACAACGTATCTCCACGACACCATTCGTTACTTAGCGCGATTAGGACGAGGTGATTTAAATCTCGTGTACAAGCAGTGTCTATCGACGGCCGCTTCATCTTCTTTTTCTTTGTAAAACCACTATACGGCAATGATTTGATTTTGGCCAGGTTCCTTGCAATAGTGGGTGGAGGGTGGGATCCGCCGTGGCCTAGTATTGTATTGTTTTGTTTTGTATTGTATTGTATTGTTTTGTATTGTATTGTTTTGTATTGTATCGTATTGTATTGTATTGCATTGTATTGTATTGTATTGCATTGCATTGCATTGTATTGCATCGTATTGCATTGCATTGCATTGCATTGTATTGTATTGCATTGCATTGCATTGTATTGTTTTGTATTGTATTGTATTGCATTGCATTGTATTGTATTGCATTGTATTTATTGTATTGTATTGTATTGTATTGTTTTGTTTTGTATTGTATTGCATTGCATTGCATTGTATTGTATTGTATTGCATTGTATTGTATTGTATTGCATCGCAACGTATCGTATCGTATCGTTTCGTATCGTATCGTTTCGTATGCTTATTGACATTACGAATGAAATAGAAAATCATATCAAATACAAAGTATGACAGTGTTTATGGTGCCTGGCTCCGAGGCATTAGGTCACAGGTTCGAATCTCCGCTGGATCTCCATCAGTTGGGTCGCTTGGTCGCTATGTAAATGTGCGACATTGTGGAGAGTTATCTACGGTGCTTCTGCAACTGAATGACCTCTTGTACCTAATTGTGAAATTCCTTCATCTCGTCGCGATATGAACATACAAAGTTTAAGTCAATTCCCATGTGTGAGGCGCAGGATCGCTTAGTCGCCATAGTACATGTGCGTCGCTATGGAGAGCTGTATATGGTGCTTCTGCAACTGAAACGCAGCTTTTATCCTAACATAAGGTAATTTCTTCTCGGTGTTGCAACTCCAATCTCAGTAAGACCTAAACAGTTGAAAGCGGCGTTAACACAATCACTACATTCAGAAGATGAGCGAGAGGCGCTAGGATCGAGCAGTCTAGTGTATTTCCAGATGATGTGCTGTTGTCTTGTTGCTGTGGCGCCTGGCCCACAAGCGATACTTACTGCATAAACAAGTGATACTGAAAAGAAAATCCATTAACGCAGTTGATTTAATGATAATAGTTATGCCTTTATAAATTTGTTTACCACACTTTGTCACTGTAATATATTCAGCAGTCTAAATGTTTTGGACGATAGTGAACAAAACAGGTAGCAGTGATTTTGTATAGACTTTATCCTGGTAATACCCTGTTATAATGATATGGCTTATGCTTTGCAAATGCAATTACCGCTATGCCATACGTGTAACACATCATTGATATTTGTAATGTAAAGGAATTGTACTCTGTATGAGTCTCTAGGTTATATGTACAGTCAGAAAACATAAAATACATACATTAATGAATATGAAGACCTTGCTATCGAACCAGCACCATTGTACAGATTAAGCAAAATATGTTTGCATATGTTCGTGTGTATCTCTGCACTTAACTTGTAAATATTTATGAATGTATGTGTAGGTTTATATTTTAGGTATGCGTAAGTAGAGAAAATACTTCTAGCGAATCTATTTACGTATATAAATATATATATATATATATATATATATATATATATATATATATATATATATATATATATATATATATATATATATATATATATATATATATATATATATATATGTGTGTGTGTATATATATATATAAACATTGAATATATCTATTCATGAATATATATATATATATATATATATATATATATATATATATATATATATATATATATATATATATATATATATATATATATATATATATTTATAAATATATATATATATATCCATACATGTATATATATATATATATATATATATATATATATATATATATATATATATATATATATATATATATATATATATATATATATATATATATATATATATATATATATATATATATATGTATATAGATAGATAGATAGATAGATAGATAGATAGATAGATTGATTGATAGATTTAGACATAGATATAGATTGATATTTATAAAAATCCTTTTTCTTAAATTCAAATTAAAGAAATACTTATAACATGTGTCACAGAATTTCAAGAAGTCTCTAATAACGTCGTTTCATTTCTCATGAATGGCACAGGTTACTGACAGAGTAGTAAACATCATTTAAAAGGGCCCATTGCAATCTAGCAACGTGCAAGTCTAACTCCTAAAAGACTTCGTGTCAGCTACATTTCTATGTAAGCCATAAATACTTAATTCCTGCATCAGGACTGAGCTGTCAGGGAGGATGTAGCCGCAGGATGGATGGATCCCCCTGGAAAAGCGCGGGACAAAAAGTGACGTCATGTTTAGGCGTTATTAATGAATTCAATTACAACATGAAAGGACACTCACGTGGGAACATTCCTTATTCTGTAAGCAATTCTTTAACGCCATGAGAAATAAGGGAAATTATGTAAAGCGTCCAGTGACAATCAACAGGGTTGCCACTGACGGAAACAGAAATCCTTTCGTCATCTTATGCTACCCCAAAAAGATATCTAGCAATTATAAAGTATGAATTATAAATGAATGCGATTATTTCGCGTGCGGTTATGTTAAATTTATCATATTATTAATCACAAGGCCAAACAGTAATATCAAGTGTAGTGGTATATCATTTGGCAGTCCGTCCAAAATATATACATACATCCAAATGCAAGAACATAACAGAAAAGTACAAGGTTAATCAAACTGAGAAAATAAAGAGCAATAGCAATATAACTTAGGGAAGAACTGCTTAATAAAGTAACTCAATTGAATTAACAGAATCAATCAAATACAGTTACTCGATAGAGGTAACGCCATGTAATATCTGTTATAACCAAACTTTATAGTTGAAAGATACTTATGATATTCCATTTTAAAAGTTGGCAAAAAAGCTCATATTTTCTTTAAAGACGAAATTTTGGGTTTTGTCCATAACGGTTTAATTTTTTTTTTCGAAAATCTTTATAACAGTTTAATTTTACAAAGAAATTTGTATTCAGAGCAAAAGTTTAACAAAAACAAATAGAGTTATATAAAGAAGGATCTACGTCAAATACAAAACATATTTTGATGAATTACAATGTGTGTCAGCTAAAATATGTACCGAAACAAAAGGAAATTACACACAGCCTGCTCATGATATATTGTTGGCAATAATTATCTAAAAACATTTGAACCAATTCGGTGAGACATTAAATTGTATAACTCTGCATTCAATGTTTTATCATAAGGGTTGAGATAACAGAAACTGCATAGGATTACAGAATACATCTGTAGTGACAAATTGTTATTTCCTGTTTCCCGATATCACTTTTATTCAGAAAAAAGTTGCAAACTTGCTTGTTCTATGTTGAACAACATTGGTCATTAGCTGTGTTTTAATGACAAGTCGACTGATAGTTCCTTTTTCCCCATGACCGACCTTGTCATATATTATACTCATATTCTTTTATTCAATCTATAATGTTCTATGTATTGTTTTATTCATTATCATTATTATACTGTACGAGTTGTGTGTTATAACTTACAATAAGGAACATACATACATATCGCCATTCCCAATGTAGTTGGAATTGATTTGATAACCCTTCAAAAAAACTGGTTTTGAGTTTTAATGAATATCCTGCGTAACATAAGATTGAATAAAACAACGGGTGCTCATTGTGCAGAATGTTGTCCCATAAATGCTCACAACGGTCAAAGGTACCAGTATAGATGAAAAGATCTTTAAGGGAGAAATGTTAATCAGAACACTACCAACACCCTTTTTTGAAAAAGATTGAAAAATTATTCATAATGTGCATGTACGTGTCAAAAGTGTAAATGATGCGAGTCACAATGTCAAGAGTGAATCCTAACCACACAATGAATGGACCCAGCACTTGTCATTGCGCATGCGCTGTGTGATAATTCGGTCTCGTGTATGCATCACCTGGTGTGCTGCTGTAAATGCACGTTGCATAGTATTCTAAGGAAGGTTGTCTGCGAATAGCAATTATACTGGCCTTTAAGTTGCTTTAATACTTTATTTGGATCTAATGAGGCACTGAGTGGTGCCTTCCAGCACAACTAGTTTAATGACAGTTGTCTGCGAACAACAAAATATGCTCGATCTTATTATTTTCCTTAATATTCCTCTCTATGATTTTATGTTATATTTGTTCATATTTATTGCTTATATGTATGATTTTTGTAATTGACCATTACAAGCAAATGAACATACAATACAATACAATGAGGGCGAGTCAGTGCTAGGGTCGTACATTCCAATATCCCCTATTCAAGTCATGACTTACAATGGAAGTAGTTACAATAGTATCCATGTAATCTATAACTTGTTACCTTGGTCCTTCTTTGGTAGCCATGATACTGTTTTTACAAGTTTAAGAATATATATTTATTTAAATATTTTGCACTTTATCATTTGAATTATAAAGAAGATAATTTCGCCAATATCAATGTCCTCAAATACGTATTCCAGCAGTTTATATTATCAGTCCACCTGTTACATGCGTACACCGGACCTCATCTTCTGACATATTAACAACAAAACTGATAATTTTGAGAAAGAATGGCATCTCCCGTTAAATGAATGATCATAAATACATTCGTATTATAATGCATTTATCCCCTTTTTCAGAAAATCCTCCCAGATATTCCAGTGCCCTGCAATGGAGGTCACACTAACCTCAGCATACTCTTAAGTTATCTCATCTGCGAGATAACACGTATTTATATTATGTATTAGAATGCGATCGCCATAGCTTGCATGCACTGAATAAACCAAAAATTCTACAAATTTAAAAGAATCTTCTGACATAGCTGTTGGTCCTCAGTACACTAGGTAATGCATGCTCAGTGTTTCCCTCTTTCATTTACAGAAGTCATATGAAATGCTATTCTTCAAACATTTGCCTTTATTGATTTAACGTATTTGTCTAATGATTTATCTTATGACTTTGAAATGCCATTTGTATATTTGTTCGGTACGTCATTATCATATTGCTACGATGGTGCAAGTGTGAACGGCAGAGAAAGAAAAAACTGTACAGTTTTTGAAAGCCAGTGGATTTTCTTTTTAATTCTGCTGTTTTTGGCAAATGGTGGAAATATTTTTTCCGCTGTTTTAGGAAAAACATTGGGTTTTTTTCTGTCGTTCACACCTGCACCATCGTATATTGTATTACTCATAGATCACATGTTTGTCACTATTAGTATTTGACCTGATCAATACTACTTCTGGCACCCGTACAAAAAGTCATGCACGAAAAAGAAATGTGGCATGACAATTCTATACATGACAATTTCATTTTATTTTCAATTTCATGAAAATGATATTTCCATCCATGAAAATTAGAAATTTGCGCCTTTTATGTTTTAGTGCCCCAGAAATTTTCACGGGCAATTTGTATATTATTTCATGCATGGAATTCTGATCCATGAAGGAAGATATCATTTTTCGTGAATGAAAATATCATTTTTCGTATATGGAAATATCATGGCATGATACTTTCATGCATGAATATTTCATGCCATTATTGTTCATACATGATTTTTTTGTTCGTGTAAGGGGTAGCTGGGGTGGCGAGGGGAACCAATTGTGGCTCTGTATTTACAAGGGCTGATGAATCCACCCCAGGAGGAGTGGGGTCAATATTAGGAAATCTATGTTACCAAAGAAAAGTGAATACTAGTACTCAATAGCTAGCATTGCGCAAACAGGACAATGATATATCTCTTACTCTGGTGCTTAACTAGGGATCGAGGGATCAGGAGGCCTCATCTGCTACTGTAGAGGCAATGATTGCAATCAAGATCGCGGCGCCGACTCAACTCGAATTAATCCAATCCAGCTGGAGCATCATTGGTCAGGGTCAGCCTAGGGACAGGTATATGAAGCTGGCATATATATATATATATATATACATATATATATATATATATATATATATATATATATATATATATATATATATATATATATATACATATATATATATATATATATATATATATATATATATATATATATATATATATATATATATATATATATATATATATATATATATATATATATATATATATATATATATATATATATATATATATATATATATATATATATATATATATATATATATATACATATATATATATATATATATATATATATATATATATATACATATATATATATATATATATATATGTATATACGTGTGTGTGTGTGTGTGGATACAAAATGGTTTTAGGTGAGTATGAAATTACATAGCCATTTAGGTGTCTTCCTTTTTCGATACATTTGATCCAATGAAACTCGTGATACTTTATTGTGAAAAACATGAAATACATATACCAACATAATCACACAAATACATTAGCGTCTTCGAAAAGATCAAAATGTGCATCCTATATATGTTCCAGCTTTGGATGGGCTGTTTTTTACTGGTCGAGGAGTATATGATCGAAAGATATATTACTACAATTTGTTTCAGTCACATCAATTGATAAAAATTGGTCAAGCTAAGTTGGCATATTCACGTTAAGAAGTTTCTCCATTCGTCGATTCCGTGCTAAAATTCATCGAAACAATTAAACGTTAAGATGTCCTGGTCGTGAGGGGATCTGCCGTGGCCTAGTGGTTACTATGCCCAGCTCCCAAGTGTACATGTTGCAGGTTCTCAAGTCTCAGCTTGATCCCCATGAGCAGGTTGGCCTGATCGCCCTATAAATGTGCGGCGTTGTGGAGGGCAGTATAAGGCCCTTCTGCAATTTAAATACCCCCTGGAACTCTTCGTAACGAATATGAATTATTCCTAGTTATGGGTTTCTATCTCGTCGCGATGATACATTGGCTGTTGAAAGCGACGTATAAAACAATTCCAAATATATTCCCTGGTCATGAAGATACCATCATGATTGCCAGATTCATTTTCTTTATTTGTAAATATTTTGTATACTTTGTACACATCTTATCTTGAAAGACACTACAATACATAAACTACAATGCAATCCAATACAATGCAATGCAATACAATACAATACATTACAATACGGGTTCTTTTATTTGTATTTTTTGTGCACTATGTACACGTTTTATCTTTATCAATAAACTACAATACAATGCAATACAATAAACTACAATACAATACAATAAACTACAATACAGTAAAATACAGTACAATACGGTACGATACGATACAAGGATTAGGCGCGACAGGAGAGTCGAGACGAGGATTGTACGGCCATTGCTAGCCGTTCCTAAATGAGTCAGCAATGACGCGATGGGCCATCAGTCAGGAAAGCGGAGTTTTATTTTGATTGGACGCATTAAACAGAGTGTCTGATACATGTTTAATCCCAACCGCGGCAGGATTAAGATCAGCCTCGCAGTCAGATCAGGATTATCATGTGCACTGTTCCGAGATGACCGCAGTGCATTGTGGGAGATTGCGGGTGGCTGGAAGTGACAGAGAGAGCATTAAAAAACAACATCAAATATTTATCACTTTCACTTCCGGGTTAATTGACCGAACGCGTCAAATTGACACACACACCCGTCATCATACTAATGTGTCCGCCATTGCTACCACTAGTGACCCTGAGGGACATGGCGGCCAAGGAGGCGGACATCCCTTATCCATTTGTGGTTAATTAACCCGTATCACGAAAAGTCTGGTTTCACTTTCGGCAAGAGCACACTTTCCCTTTCTCAGGGGAGGGGGTCTGATGGCCTAAGGGGTCTGTATTCATAAGTTTGATCTCTTGCGAGACGAACTTCATCGGGAATATAAGAGTCTAGTCCACATGCCCGGGTATAATACTATGTGTGGGTATGTGTATTTATTGACTGTAAACATAGTTATAAAGTAGTTCATACAAACATCGTTTTGTGTACAGATGAAAATAACAGACATAATATTCGACAATATAAAGAAACTAATAATGTAATAGAGAAATTCCAAAGAGCAATAGTTTATTAGTGCAAACATAAATGTGTAAACATTGATGATTAATGAGCGGTCTGTATTCATAAGTTTGATCTCTTGCGAGATGAACTTCATTGGGAATATGGAAGTTTACCCCATAAGTGTATAGTTTTAGGGTGTCTTCTGTTTTCCACGAAAAAGCCGGAGTAGAATACTTTTGATAGTAAATAAGAATTTAGGGCACGTGCAAATCGAGTTTGCTAATATCATTGTACTGTTATCATCTTACATCTTAATTGCCATCATTTTTCTTTTTTCTTCCAGATTGTCGTTTGTCTCTTTAACAAACTATTGAGTAAAACTACTGTAAATGTTCCACAATGCGCCAATGTTACTTTTATATGTATATTTGACAAATACATCTACTAAATGTATGATGTAGACCATGAGAGCTAGAGACGGCGTAGGTTAATAATGTCATTGTCGCCGACCATGTAGTTATGTTGTAATTTATCCTTATTCTTCCTTCCTCCTCAAAAAATTTGTACTTTACTTTTTTGGTCTTAAACCCATGCAATAAATTGTTGTACTAGTATAATTTTGTAATTCGATTTAGAATCAATAAACTTACACTACAATAACATTCTAGGTGTGTTATTACATGTCTTCGGGTCTATGAAAACACCTATATTAGCGTGAGATCGTGGGTGATTGATAGTAGTTAAGCTTTGTTTTTTTTTGTTTTCTTAATTAGTGTTATTTTCACCGCAATGGTTCCTTTGCTGTGTTCTTACGCAATTCGTGAATTCGTAATGTGATATATTAATCTTTAAAAAAACTAATACATACTTTTACACCAACATATTATGAGAAGAAGAGAACAAAAATGCAAAGAAAGATTTATACATATTCAATAGCATTCCTCTTAATACATTATCACGCAATCAGAAAATAAGAGATTGAAAAATCAAGATTATGAAATGCGTAATTCCTATCAGCTATAATATATTACAATAAAGAAAATGAACAAGTTAAATTTATATTCGGCCCAGTTAATCATTTACCCAACGCACTCTTTTCCTCATAAATGAGTATGTAGATACAGCGCTTATGCGTAGCTTCACCATAACACAGGGGACAAGAGGTTAAAACGACAAACGTTTATTTTTTCTACCAGGGTCACCATTTAGCATTCAGGGCCGTGACCTTGACATGACCTTCAACAGAGGGGCTAATGAAATTCAACTATTTATAGCTCCGCAGCAAATAAAGTGCATTGTGGGTAATTAGCAGTTTGTGAATGAGTACCATAAGGTTAACTTGGCTGCCATTTGTCCATTGTCTGTGACAAGATTAATTGCGTGTTTATTCTTTTGACGATAGGTTAATAGTCCATAAACCAACTTCGTTTGCAGCATAACACCAACTCCTTAATTCCCTTTGTTCTTGTTGTGACAGACTTTACCTCTATCGTGAACTGAGACAGGGAAAGACATGTGATCACCTAATATATCTAGAAGAGTTCAGTCCTACAATTATGCGGTGGAATAAAACACATATTGAGAGTTATTAGTGTACAATGATACCAGGTACAATGAATTTGGAATGAATAATGGGTAAATTAGCAATAGCTCGCATCTGTTATAATAGGATGTATATCTATTCGAGCAGTGATGAAAGATTGTATATATATATATATATATATATATATATATATATATATATATATATATATATATATATATATATATATATATATATATATATATATATATATATATATATATATATATATTGTGCATGTTACATTTTCAAAAGTTGCGTTGGAGAGAAGATGCCATTAAAAAGTTAACTATTGGGCGCCTGAGGCATGAGTATGTGCGAGTGTGATTATAGAGCTACATAAAAACGGGTCAAGGGAATAAATGTATTGATTTAGGAGGGAAGCACAGGTGAGGATATAGTTGAGCATACACTAATTCCAATCACATTCAGGTAATACAATCTGCGTTCGCTTACTTCCTTATTCACTCAGTCCTTAGTAAACGTTAAGCTCCCTAACGTTTTTCTTTGAAGAGTCGGACAATCTGTGCTGTTTCGTGATATTTATCTATTTTTGACCTATGGCTCGAGACTGCCCATGTTCTAGCAACTATCCTTTTCGTACGCTATCCTCCTTTGCCTAATAGTATAGTATTTATTGACTATATCATGGATATAAAAAATACATCATACAACATAATTAAATAATAAAATAAATTACAAAACGTCACATGTAATATATACACTGTTTTACGTCAGATATCTAGGGAATTAGGTCCAGATTTGTAAGCAGAGGATCTTAGTACATTTAATCCTTGTACCGAGGGGGCAGTCCTGATTGCTGTAGGAATCTAACCAACACCAATCCTAATGCACTTGAGCCATCCTTATTTTATGTTAGTATCATTTGGTTCTCATTTTGTTAGATTTCTTTTTTTTTCTTTTTTTTCATTTCGTTTATTTGTTCATTGTATATTTGTTCACGATTTCTATAAGTATTGTGTTCTTTGATTTATAAGCATATTTATGATTCTGTACCCTATTAAGAACATTGAAGAAACTATACAATACTATACAACAATACTCACTCAGAGTCAACGGGGCAACCCCAATAGTAAAGCGGTCTAATCCGTTGCAGCAATGACATACTGTGGCTTACCTCTACAGAACTACTAGCTCCAGTTACGTTAGAGAGTTTATACTGTCTGTACCAAGACGTGCCTCTTTTTAACTGGTAAAAATTGTGACAATGTGCAAAACAAAATGCCACCAAGTTACAAATATAAAAATACATGCATGCATGCATGCATACATACATACATACATACATACATACATACATACATACATACATACATACATACATACATACATACATACATACATACATACATACATACATACATACATACATAAATTCATGCATGCATGAATGCATGCATGAATCCATTCATCAAAACATTAATCTTGTTAAATATGTTTGATAGGAAGCTAGCATGAATAAACGTGCATCTTTAATTATTGTCTTATAGAATATCTGGGTCCTAAGTACCCTTTTATCAACCATTTATAGACCTTCATCCCTGTAACAACAAAAACACCTACATAATAAAGGCAGCGTAATGGTTACTTGGAGTAGTGTGTATCGTCTAGGAAAAAGAACTCTCTGTTCATAATGGAATGTCTAATTACCCAAGGTACATAAGGTCCTGCCATTTGCACCTGCCGTTTCCAACAAAGGACAGGTTAATGGCGAAGCAATGACGTACTGGGTTTTAAACACGACTTTAAGTTTCCTGGAAGACATCACTTTGACCTTTAAGGCTTTAAGAGAAGATGCGCTGGATGCGGAAACAACTGTTCATCTTCTTGAATTATGTATGTAACAACCAGGATAGAGACTTAGCTCCGTCATTATACTACATCTAGACTCATTTCGTCTTGATGCTTACATGTACATGTACTTAACGCCTTCATGCTCAATGTTTTACCTACATCATATTACATTGGACATTCACTAAGATACTGTAGATTCACAAAAGATTGTGTAGAATAAATTTTGCGAATTTACAGAAAATCAATTTTTGCGGTTTTTAAGTTTACGAATTGGCCGCAACATGGAGTGCCAGCTATACACTTAGGGTGGCAACACTAATCATTGCGAATTTTAAATTTGCGTCCGAGGCTTAACGCTAAAAAAGCAAAAATTAAAATAGCAACCTTTTACGAAATTACAGTATATAATAGATAAAGGTATAATAAGTAGACAATATATTTGTGGTAAAATCTAAGAAGTTGAAATGACAGCTTAAAGTATTGTAAGGCTACAATGTGTGTGCTCTCTTGTATATATGATCATAAATATAACTAACCTGCATTAGGTATAAGTTTAGCTGATATGTTTTATATTTTTGTTATATTTTTGAAATGTATAATGCATGATATTTTATTGATATAAGATACAGTCAATAGAGGTGCAAATACAAAGTATAACCTACATGTACTTCTCAAAATGATTTTCAAATATTCTAATTTAAGTGCGCCTATTGCCTTGTTCTTGGGCTTTTTCTCGCTCTGATGTTATATATTACCTTTTGTATCTTTTAACGATATATAAGAGATTGTGAGCGTGAATGTTTTTCTTTTACTGCATCATTTAGCATGTTTCCATGGCGTGGGTATCATTGATATGCCTTTCATGGGTACCGCGGCCATTGACAACTCTTACTTCTGTCAAGTAACATTTTAACCTAGAGTTGCAGAAATGACGATAAAATACAGTGCCGACATTTAGTTCCTGCACTAAATGCCTAGGAAACCCGAGCATAATACACGACCGCACGCTCTATTGCCACCCAGGTTCCTGGCCATGGATGCACGGACGACCTTACATTGACTGAATGTAGTGTAATTTCACAAGCTAAGTGGGCCATTGGTGCGCTTGGCTTATTGTTTGTACAATCAGTCATTGGCAGACATCCGGTCGACTGGTGCACGATTCAAATGTATGTATTGTATATTCCAAACCATTCAATTGGGCAAGGTTCAAGAAAATCCCTGTGACCAAATATTTAGGGCTTACAGTATATGTCAAGATAGGAGTGTTGGGTGCCATACTAATCTATTCCGAACTATCCACACGTTTCCACTGTTGATTCCCCGGAGATGGAGCCCGGGACTTTATGATTGTGTAGGAAATGGCATGATTAGTCTCTCTCACATATGTCTCGTGGCCAGAGTGAGGTGCTGAATTCACCACGAGCACGGCGAGGACTCACTGGGAGCATTGCCACCGCTGGCTTAAGGCTTCTAATAGATTACTTGCCAAAGATCAACGTTCGCACTTCTCATATGCATTCAGCTTCTCGTAGTTTTGAGGCTGAACGGATTGACCCCATGAACATCAGGGCGTGCCCAAATGCCGAGTTGACTAACGCAATACGCGACATTTTTTACTCTATAATAGATTACTTGCCAAAAGATCAACGTTCGTACTCCTCGTATGCATTCAACTTCTCGTAGTTTTAAAGCTGGTAGAATTGACCCCATGAACATCGAGGGACTTCCCCAATGAAGAGTTGACTAACACAATACGCGACATTTTTTACTCCGTAATAGATTATTTGCCAAAGATCAACGCCGCCCTCCTCGTATGCATTCGACTTCTCGTAGTTTTAAAGCTGATAGGATTGACAATGCAGAGTTGACTAATGCAATACGTGACATCTCTTTACTTGGTAACTTATCTCTTGCCCAAAATCATCATCGCACTCGTATGCTTTCATCTTCGTATCGTATTCACCCCGTCAACAGCGAGAGGCTTCCCCCAATGCCGAGGTAGCCAGCGCAATAGGGGACATATTTTTATATCTGTTATAGAATACTTGCCCAAGATCAACAATACACTCGTATACATTCAACTTAAAGCTGATCTGATTGACCCCTGTAACATCGAGGGGCTTCCCCAATGCCGAGTTGACTAACGCAAAACGCGACATTTTTTCACTCTGTAATTGATTGTCTGTTCACAATCAACATCGCCCTCACCATCTCTGAACTTGTAGGCTGACAACAATGAGGCCAATGGTGAGAGTCACCCCTATGGTCGAACTGACCATCTGTTCACTGTTGTACTGTAATTGACAAGATACTCTAGGTCAACATCGCAATATTATCCAATAAACTTCTCTGAACGTGAGAGCTTAACGCATGTCCCACACACAACAAGGGACTACCCCTATGACCGAGTTGACTAATGCACGACACGCCATCTTTACACTCTGAAATGTAACATCACTTCAACAGATCAATGATCTCTATGTTTAACAGAGAAAGATAGCAATTACAACATGATCATTAGCTATATTGTGAATCAAGACCAGTGGAGTTCGTTCGAAACCAGGATTAGATCCCTGGGGATGCATGCTTAGCAATTAACTAACAGACGAAATTGGGGGAGACTTAGAAAACAGCAGTCAAATAAGTATTATTATACTAGCTGCCAAGAAAACATACATTTCTAAGTTTAGAAAAGCCACTCTCACTAAGACAGGTTCAACTTAGTACAAAACAGGTCTTTAATCATGACTATTACAACAGCATCATAAACGACAAAGTACCTTTTTTGAAAAGAAATGGCCTTTAATGTGAAATTGCTCTCAAAACAAAAATAATACTGGTTGACAATTTCATATATAACACGTGCCCCCCCCCCCCCCCCCCCCCCCGTTGACAAACAGTTTGTGGTATAATTGATTAGTAGCAGACTCTTATGCATTCAACATCTTGAAATCTGGAATCCTATGGAAAGACCACAAAACAGAAATGTCCGAGTCGCATTGTTCTTATAATTACAACTACTTGACACGTACGCGAAAGGGGCATCACATTGACTTATTCAAGCTTTTCCTGTGAAGACTCTCATAAGTATCATAATCTTTCAAATAGGATAGGATTTGCATGTGAATCTTATCAAAAGTAGTAGTTAGTAAGCAAATCTGGGCTAAGGAACAGAAATCTTCTTTCCAGTAGAATTATTAAGCTCACACGACAAACAAGGTGGCGACTGGACTAGGAATAACCAAGCTGCCGGTTACTGGCATAATACTGCAGAATAAATTCGCTTTCATTGCTTCCTCATTGTTTCTGAGAAAAATACGAACCTGGAGTAAAACCAGCTTATGGGAATTTGTTACTTGAGTTTATGGCTCGGTGAGGAAAGAAGTAATTTACTTTTGATAGTGAAAGTGTCAATTTATATTCATAGCCTGTAGTCGTGTGCCACCGGAAGAAAGGCAGGGGAAATAAGAGGAAATAAACCAAACGCGCTGATGTCCTTTTAGGAAAGTGGATGTTATGGAAATAGAAATACACTTTTTACAGCCTATGTTTCATTTTTTATTTGTATTTCCTAGTTTAGATTGTGATTTCTCGATGTATATTGTATGATCTTGTATGCAATTGAAGTAAATACGACATACTATACTATACTTATGGGCGACGAAAAGATACTAGATAGTTTAAGGACAAGGATATTGAATTGGTTTGAGGGGTATATTTCAAGGTTTTGAAAGTTTGGTGAACTATAGCAACATAGGTTTAAGATTGACCTGTATACACAAACGCATATATATATATATATATATATATATATATATATATATATATATATATATATATATATATATATATATATATATATATATATATATATATATATATATATATATATATATATATGTGTGTATATATATATATATATATATATATGTGTGTATATATATGTATATATATATATATATATATATATATATATATATATATATATATATATATATATATATATATATATATATATATATATATATATATATGTATATATATATATATTCTAATGTGTACAGCTGACTATTTACATATCATGTTGTAAACAGTTAATCAAGTAGATCAACTAAATTGTATCTCAGGAATGGGAATTCATTATATGTGCATTATACTACAATGTAACGTAATGCTGAATGGCAAACCCAAATTCTTTTTAACATAATTACATGAAGAAATTGTTTTCTGCATTTCTTGGTCACCTTCCCGCATAAAGATGTCAAGATGTGAAAAAAACATTATCTGTTAGTCGAGTGTTTTCCCCTCATTATGCAAATCATCATGAATTATTTAGTTTCAATTCTCTGCAGAAATTACAAATGTGATTGGGTTTATCCAGCATGTCATTTTCTCAGATTATTTACTCTTATAGGTATCTAAGTTCACTATAGTTAGGTTCTGTCTATTTTCCATATCAAGCTGTTTAAACGTTCTTATTACGTTTATTGTACTTTTTTTGTGCGTGTATATTTTGTTATATTGAATACTTTGTGAATGTATTTTCAAGTTTGATAACGTGGTCAATAGATCTACAATACAATTAAGGTGGCTTGTTGTGTTATTTGTGAACATAGGGTCATTTTGAGATGTTTACGCATGATTAAGCCTACATAATTTTCCTCATATTCAGACCAATTGTGGGTGTCTAAGCAATTACCAAGCAGATTAAGAGACCATTTAGTACAGGAATTCCCATAGGCTTGCACACAAGTAGGAAATGCTTTTGGCCTTTTTTCAATATTGAATTTTACCAAAAACATGGTCACTTTAAACATACATTTTGGGTATCAAATGAAAACGGATTTGCTTGAACTTTGGCTTAGTTATAGCTAAATGTAAATCATGGGGAAGATCACCAGTCCATAATTGTTGATAAGAGCTCCCTTTGAAAACACTATGCATGTTGTTTTCTGTCTTTCATCCAAGAAATCTTACACCCTGCTCTGAAGATACATATGTGATGGTTTATGTATTCCTTATACGAATACCTTTCAGGCAATATATACTTTAAATAGGCTAAATAGTCAAATACAACCAGGGTAGGGGAAAACTGAGATTAACCCCACAAGCTACCATAACCATTTTGCTGCTGGTGGCTAATTTAGCCAATACAAAATGATGCAAAAATCCTGGGTAATGAATGAAACCATGACACATGGGTAATCATCTGAGAGTACTTACAGAGAGCTATTCAATGAATAACAATGAATGACAAGCTTTAGGTGGTGTTTTAAAATCGTTGCGTCCTTGTGCTGTGGACAAAAGTAGCCTCGGAACTGGAAGGCTTAAACAATAAGAGAGAAGATATTCACAAATAGTTGATACCTATTCATTGAGAATGTATTTTATGCATAGCAAAGGTAAGAAGAACAACAAGAAAAAGAAGAAGAACAGGAACAAGAAAAAGAACAAGAACAAGAAGAACAAGAACAAGAAGGACAAGAACAAGAACAAGAACAAGAAGGACAAGAACAAGAACAAGAACAAGAAGAACAAGAACAAGAAGAACAAGAACAAGGAGAACAAGAACAAGAAGGACAAGAACAAGAACAAGAAGGACAAGAACAAGAACAAGAAGGACAAGAACAAGAACAAGAAGAACAAGAACAAGAAGAACCAGAACAAGAAGGACAAGAACAAGAACAAGAAGGACAAGAACAAGAACAAGAAGGACAAGAACAAGAACAAGAGGAACAAGAACAAGAGGAACAAGAACAAGGACAAGAACAAGAACAAGAAGGACAAGAACAAGAACAAGAACAAGAACAAGAAGGACAAGAACAAGAAGAACAAGAACAAGAAGAACCAGAACAACAGGAACAAGAACAAGAGGAACAAGAACAAGGACAAGAACAAGAACAAGAACAAGAAGAACAAGAACAAGAACAAGAGGAACAAGAACAAGAACAAGAAGGACAAGAACAAGAACAAGAACAAGAAGGACAAGAACAAGAACAAGAACAAGAAGGACAAGAACAAGAAGGACGAGAACATTCTAGAAATCTGAACTCCATTCACTGCGCACCTAGCCATGTGGTGGGAATACTGTTAAGTAGGAATAATGGGTGATAGGATTGTGAAATATGCCCACGATCAATCCGAATGTATAGTCAGGACACTTTAACGAGCTCCCATACGTATCAAAATATGCCATAACTCTTGTAGGATATGCAATAAACTGAAAAAGGTAGATGAGCAATAAATGAATGCTATGCTCAATGATGAATTATTTAAGGAAAAAATAAAAACCGATAATTTCAAAGAAACCAATAACGATAGATCCTTCAAAATTGTGTAGGTAAATATAACTATCCACATGTTTTGAACTGTTATGTTATGCAGACCAGTATATTGTGATATTTGCAGAGAAGATTCAAATGAAAAATTCGATATTACTTTTCTAAATGCACAGTAATAAAAAAAAATGTAAATATTAATGGGTACAGACTTACTGACATGTTTGTTTATGAATACAGACCATTAAATTGTGATATTTGCAGAGAAGATTCAAACGAGAATTCGATATTACTTTTCTAAATGCACAGTAATAAAAACATGTAAATATTAATGGGTACAGACGCACTGACATG
>OZ012698.1:35424081-35433117 GCA_963942565.1 Maea johnstoni
CTCTGCACAAAAAATCAGTATATGTGCGATACATTAATCGCCATAACTTCCCCGTGATTCCCATGTCGTGTAGTTTTAAAAATAGTCCATTTGTCCAGACCGTATCGAACGCCTTGGAGACATCAAAATAAGACACAAAGACTTTATTATTTGCCTCCAAGGCGCTCGCTACAGTCTCTTGTAATAATAGGGATGTATGGACACAGGACTGTCCTTTGCGGCAAGCCCCTTGGAATTTTGACATTAGTTCATTTTCCTTCCACCAGGGTTCTAAACGCGCCCATATAACCATTTCGAACATTTTACTAAAAGTACTCAACAAAGTAATACCTCTAAAATTGTTTGTGTCCGTACTGGATAGATTTTTTCCTTTGAAAAGGGGTATTTGGACACCTCGCCGAAAATTCTCTGGTACATACTCTAAGGTCAAAATTAAATTAAAAAGTAAGGTGATGGTGATAACAAGCATTGGGCCTCCAAACTTAACGTGTTCGGCACTAATTCCGTCATACCCACACGATTTGTTTCTTTTTAACTTGTTAATAGCTTTCTTTACCTCCCTTGTGTCAATAGCCTTTTCAGTAAAAACACTACCATCGTTCCCTGTGTTGAGAGTATTTACCCTTTCATTTACATAGTCAAAATGCTCTTTATCATACAAAGGATCATTATACGGGGTGCTAAGGTTGCTAAAATGGATTTTCCACACGTCAAGTATTTCACTTATTTCGTATACCACTTCGTCCTTGCGGTTTTTTATTGCAAGTATTTTGCATCCTGCAGTGCCCCTACACTTCTTCAGGTGGCGCCAAAAGATTGATTTATCAGTGGTGCTGCTCTCAATAGCCTCCCTCATCTGGATATTTTCATATTCTTTGCTAACATCCCTAATGGCCCGTGAAAAATCCTTTTTTGCAGCCTTGTGTTCTGCCCAGGACTTAGATTGATGGGTCCTTGGTCGGCCTTCCTCTACCCATGTCCTGAATTTATTAACTTTAGCCGCTTTAAGGTCTGAGAGTCTGTCGTTCCAAAAAGGTTTTAAGTTAGGCCTGAACTTAGAGGTAGGTATAGCTTCACTTGCTTTAACTAGGCAATTTACAACTCTGTTTAGGGCACTGTCGATACCGCCAGCTGTGGTTATCTGACCAGAGAAGGTAAGTATGTCTTGCATTTCTTTTTCAACAACCTTTGTATAAAGGGCTTCTAGGTCCGGCCCGCTAACCTTATACCACCTCGGCATCTTGGTTGGTGCAGCGTTAACAGTGGTTGATAAAAGTGACCCAATATCTATCTCTGCTATCACTGGATTGTGATCAGAACAGTTCAAAGTGTCCCTATTAGCTACAGTACACTCAACGACATTGTCAAGTAACTCTGTTGGTACTAATATGTAGTCAATGGTGGTAGACCCTGTTGGTCCGTAGTAAGTGGATAAGGGACCCTTGCATCCTTCCTGCATATTAACAGCGCGTATGTTTAAGCATTCTATAAAATCAGCAAAGATCCTCCCCCTTTGGGTAGGCTTCTTTCTGCCTCTGGCCCCTCCCATCCGACCTATATCACTATTCGCATCTCCGCAAATGATGATTTTGGACCCCAATTCCCGCGAGATAACAAACTCATTTAAGTCGTCCAGAGAGGCAACGAAACTTTCTGGAGAGCCTTGTGCAGGTAAGTATATAGACAAAACATTTAAGACTAGGTTATTGGCCGTTTGTATCCGAATTCCACACATCCTGTCGTGTTTAATCTCGCTGATCTCTGAAACACCGCCAAGTTTTTTATTCCAGAGAATCGCAACACCCCCTTGGCCTCTTTTAGTTCCATAATTATCTGCGGACGCATACTTACTCGACCTTCCACAATATAAAAAGTCATTTGATATCTCGGCAAGCCTACTAATTTTGTTAGTGTGGAGCCAGTGCTCTGACAATGCTATGATGTCCACTTTTTTACATAAAGACCTCAGATAGGGAACTGCACTAGAGTAGCCTCGCATGTTCCAACAGGCTATTTTTATCGTTTTAGGACCTTTTTCCATCTAGTGTTGTAAAATATTCCCATGTCATACCATAGATCAATACAAACATTTATATTCTCATACGATAGTAGGTTGTATACAACCAAAGTCACATATTTATAACTCAATACTAAAAATACATAAGACATGGGATGCAAGGTAATGCGATTACCCACTGTTAACTCGTACATCCTGATATCACATTCGTAAAAAGGTAGGTACCTACATAACATTACATCAAGAAATTCTACAGAGAAATGATCAGTATGGTGGTACTCGTATCTGTCACAAAATGTCTTTTTATAGGAGGGTTGCATATTCTGGGTAAAATTGCATATCTTCGCGGCCGAGTAGAGGTAATAGTTTACCTTATAACGATACTCTGTCACGGACAAAGGTTTGAAAGTGACGCATCCATACTCATCATTTGTACACAGCAAAAAGTCTGTTTCACACAGGGTTTCTGAAACTGACCCAGTTGATGGTATCAACCAAGACCGCATGTGCGGCTGGATTATGTGAACATATATACGTATTCCTATATCGCACTCTATAGTGAAATCTTTTAACAAAGGAGAGTCGTGCAAGCTCTCTGTACCGTATCTTGATCCCTCGGTGCCCATGTTGCCTCCGTGGTGTTGGACGTTAGACGTTTGGAAACTGCTATACTGTAGCATACGGGTGTGTGTCCATAACAGAGTTCGTAACGTATCGCGATAAGGGACCAAGATCAGCATCAGAGAGGTTCCGTGACTTGTCCCGACCATATTTACAATAGACCTGAAGAACACAAGAATACGGAGCAGTAGCATGTCGAAAATGTAGCGTAAAGACATTATATGCATACATGACCGAATATTTATTTGTCCATGCGTTATTATATAGAAAATATCGACGCTAGGACTGCCGCCATTCATATAACCGCAGCGGGCTTGTGCTACACAATATCCGTTATAGAGGAAGAATTGGTTTTCAAAACTTGACCGCTTAAACATACAGCTGACCCACGGGATTATCCCGTAACAATAATCATGTAGTATTATTAAGAACATCAGCACAGGTGTACTTAACCGCAGTCCTCGTATTGTAAACATTGGGATATGCGTCACTGTTACCATGACGCTACACGCACGATCCCCACGGAGTGAAGGTCCAGAGATAACCATATTTACATATAACTTGGAACAGCAATATACAACATAATAAGCTTGTCGTCTAAATTCAATATGATCGTTATTGACACTTTCTGACGCCATAATGTCATTCAACGTCCCCGTACCTAGCTTTGGTCTCGTGGTTGTGAATACACCACGTAAGTCGCCGTATCCTATTTCCATCTGGATTTGGGTGTCATTATCGTGATGTAAATCAACGCCAGGATGGTGATGGCTTTCAGATACGGTACTGCGAGGGACCAAATCCGGCATCAGGGAGGTTCCTTGACATTCCTCGCGCATCAGTATTTCCTTCCTGAATAATAAAAAATTATGCGGCAATGAAGCGTCATATATATATTGTGTCAGCCAAGTATTTGGTAACTCTTTATCGTGTAGTAACTGACTTAGGGTACTATAATACAATGAAATAATGCCGTACATTGGCACACTGGCGGCAATGTGGTATTGAGTTATTATAACTGTACACGTCGCACGTAGATAACTTGTATATCTCACTCTAACAAAAACATGGCATACAATGATAAAGTAACATCCAGGCACAGGCGGGCATATTATGCTGGGCCCAGTCCTCATAAATAACGAATCACGAGCTATTGGTATTAACAGGGTTTTACTTATGTAAACTAGCCCTTTATGTACGGTAGCGTGATGGTCGCGTTTATTTGTACGCACGTATTTATGTGGTAGTATACAATATTCAAGAAACCTGTGATCGAATTCTTGTTTACTCACGTGTGCTGACTCAAACATCAAAATGTCTCTTAAATGAGCAGAGACGTCAACTGTAGGAACATGTAAAGAAATAACACACAACAAAAACAGAAACAGGGTTATGTACATTTTCTGATAGACCGCGAACGATTACTCAGAGTGACTTCCAGAGTCGTCTTCCTGTACATCACCCCTCGGTCTCTGCGTCCATGGCCGGACCATCGACCCTCTGGGCCAGAAGTCTCTGCTCATGGCTGCGTCATAGTCCGAGTCATGTACAGTTAATTTGCACCCGGATTTAGTACGGCTGTTTTTCACCGGAATAGTGCACGCATCTACGGCGTACAAACCTCTTTTCTTACAGTATGCGAGTACCATTCTTTCGAAATCTGCTTTACTGTTACATGTAGAACAATCTAGTTCCTGTATATAAACCTCCTTCAGGGCGGCCTCTGCGGCACTTTTGAGTTCGGGTACCAACTTACTATTCGCCCTTGTCATACGCTTATTCTTCTTACCGTCCGATGTTGTCCACGGATCTTTACCTGATGCTTCAGCATAGGTGATTTTCTTTCCCTTACTGTACTTATTTTCTAACTTGGGTTTCTTATTGGCCGGAGCCGTAGACTTACCCTTGTCAGGTAACTGTTTAAGGAAGTCCATAGGCGCTTCCCTCGTGCTGGTGCGTTTGCGCCCTTTCTCTCGTCCGACGTTCTTAGCAGCAGCCTGGTTTCCACTCCTAGCCGCCGCTCCACCATTTGCTCCGTCATGTTTGTCGTCTGACTGATCATCGGAATCGTCGTCGTCGCTGGACTCGGAGCTGCTTCCATCCGCTTTGTTTGTCGTTATCGCCGACTGATCTGCAAGCTCATCATCGTCGTCGTACCAGGATGTAGTAATGTCATATGAGGGCTTGTTCCCGGTGTCATTTTCATGGCTCTTGTCAAGACTGCCTTCCGACTTCTCCAGGTCAGGTGATATAATCACGCTCTTCCCGGGATGTACACCGCTTTGCTCCTTCCTCGTAGGGGGTTGCTGTCCGGAGGGCCCTGGCCGCGCCTGGCCGGTTTGTTTACGTCCCCTACCTCTCCCACGTGTTGTGGTTTTCTTCTTACTATTGTCCGTAGCCGAAGCCTCTGACATGCGCTCAAGAGGTGTGTAAGGGTTTTCGTCAATGGGTATATGGTCGTTTTTTCCGCTTACATTCACATTTATTCTATTGTCGGGCTTTGGATTTCCTTTCTTGTTTGCCAGCACAATTCTTGGGTCTGGAGTATGGTGAATGTTCCGTGCAGGGTATTGTTTACGTACCACGGGCATCACCTTAGGGTTCTGTGCAGTTGTCCTAGACCTCGTACTCGGCCTGTTCTCTATCCTGTCGAGCCTCTGGGAGACAGCGTCGATAGGGGGTTCGTTCCTCTCGTCGATCGAATCACTGTCGTGACCGTCGCTCATCCTAACACAATCCACTATCCTCACACTGTCACGATTCTCTAGTACTGCCATTCTCTCTTCAATTGACCTCTGCCACACTATCATATCTTTCATTTTCTCGTCAGTGTCCCGTGCTAGCTTTTCTGTATAGTCCCAGCGATACTGGTACGCAGTTTTGGATGACTGATCTTTACTGCTTAATGCTCGCAGCATCTTTTCTGACATTTCAACGAAGCTACTAACAAGATCGAAAAGGGGGTCGCCAGGTTTTCGCTCACCGCTCTTAGGCTCTGTATCTTTGGGCTCGTTGTGGGTTGACCGAAGTTCCTTACTCCTGTCGGTTTCCGCGTTCTCCCCACTTTCGGTCGCCGCTATCTCCTCATTCGGTGAAATCGTGATTATGTGAGTCTCAGTGTCACCTGTAGTATTCACTATTTCGACTGAGAACCTTCCTTCCGCTTGTTCAATGTCTTCACTCAGTTTTTCAATGGCCGCATCTTCGTTATCAGGTAGAGTTTCAAAAGTTCCTTTGTTCATTGACAAACCCTTCACCAGTTTCGCGGGAAAGGGGGCGTCGTAGACCAATGAGAATGCTAGAAGTTCCAGAGTGTCTTTCGCGAAGTTACACTTCTTTCTCCTAGGGACGAGCTCCCATTGGCTGATGGCCTGAGCAGACAAAAGCCCACATTCAAGACTCGTATTCCCGTATTCAGGGCCGAAAATCCCTCCAGCGTTCGGTTTGCGAAGCCACCTAGCGGCCTTTTGTTTCGCACATTCGAAAATTTTCACCCTGGCATTACTAATCTCCTCTTTCGAGAATCCTTCCAGCATCTCCACCTCAATATCACCGTCATCAATCTCACCAGATTGTCTGAGAACATTGATCAAGTCCGGGTCCAAACCTTCCAAAAAACCATCTATATCACAGAGCTCATCATCGGACAACCTTCCTTCCGCCATCTTGAAAAAAATCTGATATACAACCTTATAGGTGGATAGTATGAAGGATACCTTGACCCACGCAACTTATTGTTCTGTTACTAATGCCTTATTTTGTTAATGCGGTTCAGTAACACCGCTTGACATTATTATGTTCATGTTTTGTTCCTATTATTATTCCTTATTTTCATATATTGTAAAATGTATGATTTTGCAATTTTCTTGCAGTCAATAAACATACAATACAATACGATGGCGAAGGAAGCCGTGATAAGCGTGAGAAATCGCCGACTAATCGACTAATCGTTGGTATATCAAAACCACAATCATGACTCGAGTCTTGGAACCTCTACCATGCCCAGTGCGCTCAACCACTCGACCATTGGGCACCCACTCTTCTTCTACATGTAGTATCTAACAATGTCAGGCTACAGTGCCGACATTTAATTCCTGCACTAAATGCACGGGCAGCCCGGGCATGATACACGACCGCGAGCCCGATTGCCATCCAGTGTTCTGGTCATGGATGCATGGATGACCTCACAACTGAACGTAGCTTTGGTTCGCAAGCTACGTGGTTCATTAATGTGCTTGGCTTATTTGTTGTCATTTATTCCTGAGTGTCTGTACAACCAGGCAATGGCAGACGCCCGGTCAACTGGTGCAGGAATTAAGTGTCAGTACTGTATGTGCCTTTTAATTTGAATGAATTCTATAGTGACAGTAATGCTGGAAAGGTATATATCGTTGATCTATCTGAGCCGAACCACAGTGAGTATGTACTGCACATTTAAGGGTTAAACAAATATGTATAAAAAGGTTGAGAAGCATAAACATCGTCAATTCCTTGGAAATAAGCAATTTCCTCTTTGTCGCCTCAGAGTTAATTGGGTCCTTCATTGATATTCATTATCGAAAAATCCCATTTTCGCTGAATTGCACCGGTGGTCATTGCTGCAATGAGTGTAGTCTCTGCCTTCATTGGCTCATATACGGCGTTGACTATATTTACCATAGATTTTCCTCAAAATCTATACAGGGCGATTCTTTGGCATCTCGCTGGGTTGGTCTAAAGGTTATGGATTTGCTAATTCACTTTGGCAGCGTCATGGTAGTCTGTGAAATTGATACATATTTCATCACGAATGCTTCATCCTAGTATCTAATCAGTCTGGAGTGGGTCTGAAAGAGAATTATTCATACGCAATTCTGCAACATTTACTTCTATGCAGAGATCTCGCACGTCTTAATGCTTTTCCTATAGCTGCCCAGTTTCTGTCACTAGTAAGTCGATAAAAAAAGTAACCATCATTGGAACTGAACCATATGTACAATAATAAATCTTTACTTTTTTACTGACTGTACCACTAGTTGGTACATGGACACGTATGGTCGATTTGAATTAAAAGAATATTTTGAATAATAAAACAATTGTTTATAGTAAAGAAGTACTAGTATCACGAACGCATTAAAGGTACAAAAGGTTAAAAGGTTATATAATATTGATGAACTGTATCTGCTCATATATATATATATATATATATATATATATATATATATATATATATATATATATATATATATATATATATTTATGTATGTATGTATGTATGTATGTATGTATGTATGTATGTATGTATGTATGTATGTATGTATGTATGTATGTATATATATATATATATATATATATATATATATATATATATATATATATATATATATATATATATATATATATATATATATATATATATATATATATATATATATATATATAGCAAGGGCTCTTGCCAGACAAGAAAGTGTTAAGTAGGTGATTTCAAGAGCCCTTGACGGGTGACATTTGACAGTAAGTAAACCCCAAATGCAAACTGATTACTAGAAAACCCACTGCAGTAGGAAGTTGGCGAGTCAGTATGATGCTTGGCTAGTTAGATGCTGTATTTTGCCTGCTGTGGTTGGAAGTCCCAGATGATGCCCCCGGGCTCAGCACATGCCCACTCCGGCTCGTTAGCCTCAAAATGCCTGTCACAATCCTAGCTAGTGAATATTTCATAAACGACTAGTTGTTTTCTTCCCTTGACGTATGCCTTGACGGCTAGTCTCCTGCTTGGACCCAAGCGGCCGTCATTAAGTCACAACGATTGACGTGTGGAGGGAATTTTGCTACGCTAAACTTTACACTCTACCATATGATGCCTGGTACCAAAGCAGGAAAATTACAATACACGTGTTGCCAAGGAATAGATATCGGAAAACACATGTCTGCAACGTAAAACTTCTAATGAGAACACCTAATCATGAATAATGTTCCAGATCCGAATTGCATTGTATGCTATTGTTTCTTTATTGACCAAATCTCTAGGACTGTAACATACCTGATCTTCCACAAAACCACTAAAATATTACCAGATGGCGGCGTTCTTAGTGAGAATTTCGAATGTGGAAACGGTGGAGTGAACAACTACATGTTTACTATCATAAATAGGTTCCAATATTCAACAATACCCATTAACATACCAGATAATTTTACATAGTAGAGCAAGTCCCCAGATTGCTGCAAGAAGGTTTTCGATCAGTGCCATTGTCAAAGTAAAATGATACGTCAAGAAATGAAAACGTTGCACTGAATACAAAACAAGAATTAGTAGTGTTATCCATCGGCAACATTTTATTATCATAGAATACTGATGGAATTGGTTAATAGAAATGCATATTTCATTTAACAACTAAAATATGTGATGCACTCCAATA
>OZ012698.1:35433317-35448317 GCA_963942565.1 Maea johnstoni
ATATATATATATATATATATATATATATATATATATATATATATATATATAAAGATAGATAGATAGATACATATATATATATATATATATATATATATATATATAGATAGATAGATAGATAGATAGATATAGATATATATATATATATATATATATATAGATATATATATATAGATATAGATATAGATATATATATAGATATATATATATACATATATATATATATATATATGTATATATATATATATATATATATATATATATATATATATATATATATATATATATATATATATATATATATATATATATATATATATATATATATATATATATATTAGACTCTAACGTTTATCATGCTTACCCGTTCAGTATTTGGAAATGCAATGCTAAAGCAATTTTGCAAAAAGGGCTCAGAAAACATAAAAATATGGCGCATTGATCGTATTCTCTGGTAACATAAGGATCAAGGATATATTTTGCATAAGTATTGACCTCGTTTGCAGGTAAATGCTTTTTCATTAATGTGATACTACTCCGGCGATGTCAAATCGATAGACTGAAACCAATAGGCCGTATAGATTAATCTGAGTGCTTAATGGGCAAATGACACTACAGAATAGTGCAATGCAAACATATCTAACTTTCCGGAAGTATATATATATATATATATATATATATATATATATATATATATATATATATATATATATATATATATATATATATATATATATATATATATATATATATATATATATATATATATATATATATATATATATATATATATATATATGTATATATATATATATATATATATATATATATATATATATATATATATATATATATATATATATATATATATATATATATATATATATATATATATACTCAATCAATTCATTCAAACAGCCTATATGAGCAGCAATGGTAGCATAACATCATCTCAGGTACAGCTAAACAGATACAGCTAAACATCTCTCGATCATCCTTTAAATAGGTCATGAATGACAGGCCCGCAGAACACGGCATAACTCTCCATAACGAACCCAGTACAAGTAATCACCTGCGTGCTAGAAACTCATTAGTCGGTGAATCCGAGAAGTGCTTAGTACTTTTTGATGTAAACTTGCACCTAGCGGTAAAGGTTTGAGACGTCTTCAATAATGCACGCTATGCGTAATAATCTGGCACACTTGTTGGCCTTTCCACGCCCAATACCACAAAACATAGCGGGTGTGGCACTCTTACAGTGATGGGGTAACGTTTATGATATCATATTACTAGTATATGTTTTAATATGATAATAATAATAATAATAATAATAATAATAATAATAATAATAATAATAATAATAATAATAATAATAATAATAATAACAATAATAATAATAATAATAATAATAATAATAATAATAATAATAATAATAATAATTATAACAATAATAATAATAGTAATAATAGTAGTAGTAGTAGTAGTAGTAGTAGTAGTAGTAGTAGTAGTAGTAGTAGTAGTAGTAGTAGTAGTAGTAATAGTAGTAGTAGTAGTAGTAGTAGTAGTAGTAGTAGTAGTAGTAGTAGTAACAGTAGTATGTTTGTTTTTGGTGGTGGGGTTGTGGTGGTGGTTATGTTGTTATTGTAGTTAACAGCAGTAGTAGTAGTAGTAGTAGTAGTAGTAGTAGTAGTAGTAGTAGTAGTAGTAGTAGTAGTAGTAGTAGTAGTAGTAGTAGTAGTAGAAGGAGTACATGTAGTAGTAGTAATAGTAGTAGTAGAAGTATCATCATCATCATCACCATCACCGTTACTCTCATCATCATCATCATCATTTGAAACAATCCCAGAGTCAGAGCAGTATATGCCATATTTGCATTGATTTTGATTATAGCACTACTTTGAAGATTCAAGGGGCAACATCAAGTGTCTATTAAGTATTCTGTTGATACTGTGCTCTCTTTCCATTTCAGAAGTGTCTGACAGGTGTATCAGTGTTTGTTAACGCTTAATGGGTTCATTGTTTTAGAGAAGATGTCTTGACAGTTTCCTGTCAAAGATGAGAACACCAACAGCTGCCCATGTGTCATTTCGGGGCTTATTTCCATGTTTGTGTTGTGTTTTTCTTTTTTTCTTATTTATTTCCCTATGTAAGTTTCTCTGTATGCCATTTATGAAAGTTTGGAGTTCGGAATTAGAATTTAATCATTTAGGTTATAAAGTATAGAAATGGAAATCAAACGTAGAAACTAAGTTAAGATTATTGGAATATGTTTTCAAAATCTGTTTTTAATCTCACATCTAACAAAGACATTGACATCAGTGTATTTAAAATTTAGCATTTAAGAGTGGTGGCAAAAAAAGGTACTCTACAGAATGGAACAAGTTCCTTTAAAGACAAGTGCTTCTAAAACATACCCCGCGGAACCCAATTAGTGGGTTGACCTGGTCGATTTAAAATGCGTGGCGTTGTAGGGGGCTGGCTATGGTGCTTCTGCAACACGCATTTGGAACTATTCGTGAAGAGAAGGAAAATGTATTGTATTGTATTGGGTTTCTACCTTGTCGCCATATGAAGTTGGCTATTGAAAGCGGCAGAAAAAAATCCTTCCTTCCTTCAAAACACGTGTTACGGTCTTACGATACTCTATACCGGTGACACCTATTGGGTATAGGATAAACTAAAATAATTTATTACAATTTACCTGACGCGACTCAAAAAATTGAAAAGAAATTCATTTTTATTGAATATGTACCAATTATGATTATACCAGCCTACTATGAATAGTATCCTAAGAGTTTTTTGTTTTTGGCTACTGTGATTTTCATATTCATTGAATTTGATGTTTTGACATGTTTTCAGACATAATATTTGATAATTCATGTTTCTAAAATGGGGTTCCCTTGCTCAACAATATCTTATATAAGGATGGGCATATATAGTAGCAATTGAGTAACTCTTTTCTAACATTTTCATAAAAACTTGCCCCAAAAAAGTCCTATTTCACAAACTTTGACCATCTGTGGTTCAAAAACTAACACGATGACCTGTTATTTTCTTTATGTCGTCTTAATCAGGGCATTGTGTAGATAGTGTAGACAAAAATTAGTGAAAATTAAACTAGGGAATTCTGACATATCAATTTTGGGTTAAAAAGTTGTTTCTCGAATTCCTTGATTTTGGCCAATAATTCCTATATAACAGCAAAAAAACAATTCCAACATGGCAGAACAGTATTTCAGGCAGTGCCTGTATCTCTGAAGGGATAAATATAGCAAAGAAAGAAACCAGTTTTGGAGAATGAGATGTTTGTGACATAAATTGCATCAATTTTTCAAAAATCTGAGAAAAAAAAACTAAGTTGATGACCCCATGATTTTAAGTTGTTTTGAGGATCATTCTGCTATGTTCTTTCCTCATGCAAAGTTTCAGGAAAATTAAACTGAGATTTCTAAAAGTGTCGTAAGACCTTAAGGAACATACTGTCGCTCTACAACACGTTTTATGGAACACCCTATTGTTCTACAACACATGTTCAGGAACACCCTGTCGTTCTACAACACGTGTTTAGAAACACCTTGTCACTTTACAACACATGTTCAGGAACACCCTGTCTCTCTACAACACGTGTTTTTGAACACCCTGTCACTCTACAACACGTGTTATGAACACCTTGTCGCTCTACAACACGTGTTTAGGAACACCCTGTTGCTCTACAACACGTGTTTAGGAACACCCTGTCACTCTACAACACGTGTTTATGAACACCATGTCGCTCTACAACACGTGTTTATGAACACCCTGTTGCTCTACAAGACGTGTTTATGAACACCCTGTCGCTCTACAACACGTGTTTATGAACACCCTGTCGCTCTACAACACGTGTTTATGAACACCATGTCGCTCTACAACACGTGTTTATGAACACCCTGTCGCTCTACAACACGTGTTTAGGAACACCCTGTTGCTCTACAACACGCGTTTATGAACACCCTGTCGCTCTACAACACGCGTTTATGAACACCCTGTTGCTCTACAACACGTGTTTAGGAACACCCTGTTGCTCTACAACACGTGTTTAGGAACACCCTGTCGCTCTACAACACGTGTTTATGAACACCCTGTTGCTCTACAACACGTGTTTATGAACACCCTGTCGCTCTACAACACGTGTTTATGAACACCCTGTCGCTCTACAACACGTGTTTATGAACACCCTGTCGCTCTACAACACGCGTTTATGAACACCCTGTTGCTCTACAACACGTGTTTATGAACACCCTGTTGCTCTACAACACGTGTTTATGAACACCCTGTTGCTCTACAACACGTGTTTATGAACACCCTGTTGCTCTACAACACGTGTTTAGGAACACCCTGTTGCTCTACAACACGTGTTTAGGAACACCCTGTTGCTCTACAACACGTGTTTATGAACACCCTGTTGCTCTACAACACGTGTTTAGGAACACCCTGTTGCTCTACAACACGTGTTTATGAACACCCTGTCGCTCTACAACACGTGTTTAGGAACACCCTGTTGCTCTACAACACGTGTTTAGGAACACCCTGTCGCTCTACAACACGTGTTTATGAACACCCTGTCGCTCCAAAACGTGTTTAGGAACACCCTGTTGCTCTACAACACGTGTTTATGAACACCCTGTCGCTCTACAACACGTGTTTAGGAACACCCTGTTGCTCTACAACACGTGTTTATGAACACCCTGTTGCTCTACAACACGTGTTTAGGAACACCCTGTTGCTCTACAACACGTGTTTATGAACACCCTGTTGCTCTACAACACGTGTTTATGAACACCCTGTTGCTCTACAACACGTGTTTAGGAACACCCTGTTGCTCTACAACACGTGTTTATGAACACCCTGTTGCTCTACAACACGTGTTTAGGAACACCCTGTTGCTCTACAACACGTGTTTAGGAACACCCTGTCGCTCTACAACACGTGTTTAGGAACACCCTGTTGCTCTACAACACGTGTTTAGGAACACCCTGTCGCTCTACAACACGTGTTTATGAACACCCTGCCGCTCCAAAACGTGTTTAGGAACACCCTGTTGCTCTACAACACGTGTTTATGAACACCCTGTCGCTCTACAACACGTGTTTATGAACACCCTGTTGCTCTACAACACGTGTTTATGAACACCCTGTTGCTCTACAACACGTGTTTATGAACACCCTGTTGCTCTACAACACGTGTTTATGAACACCCTGTTGCTCTACAACACGTGTTTAGGAACACCCTGTTACTCTACAACACGTGTTTATGAACACCCTGTTGCTCTACAACACGTGTTTATGGACACCCTGTTGCTCTACAACACGTGTTTATGAACACCATGTCGCTCTACAACACACGTTTAGGAAGACCCTGTCTCTCTGCAACACGTGTTTAGGAACACCCTGTTGCTCTACAACACGTGTTTAGGAACACCCTGTCACTATACAACACGTGTTTAGGAACACCCTGTCGCTCTACAACACGTGTTTATGAACACCCTGTTGCTCTACAACACGTGTATATGAACACCCTGTCGCTCTACAACATGCGTTAAGGAACACCCTGTTGCTCTACAACACGTGTTTATGAAGACCTTGTTGCTCTACAACACGTGTTTATGAACACCCTGTTGCTCTACAACACGTGTTTAGGAACACCCTGTTGCTCTACAACACGTGTTTAGGAACACCCTGTTGCTCTACAACACGTGTTTAGGAACACCCTGTCGCTCTACAAGACGCGTTAAGGAACACCCTGTTGCTCTACAACACGTGTTTATGAACACCCTGTTGCTCTACAACACGTGTTTATGAACACCCTGTCGCTCTACAACACGCGTTTAGGAACACCCTGTTGCTCTACAACACGTGTTAAGGAACACCCTGTCGTTCTACAACACGTGTTTAGGAACACCCTGTCGCTCTACAACACGTGTTTAGGAACACCCTGTTGCTCTACAACACGTGTTTATGAACACTCTGTTGCTCTACAACACGTGTTTAGAAACACCCTATTGCTCTACAACACATGTTTATGAACACCATGTTGCTCTACAACACGTGTTTATGAACACCCTGTTGCTCTACAACACGTGTTTATGGACACCCTGTCGCTCTACAACACGCGTTTAGGAACACCCTGTTGCTCTACAACACGTGTTTATGAACACCATGTCGCTCTACAACACGTGTTTATGAACACCCTGTTGCTCTACAACACGTGTTTAGGAACACCTTGTCGCTCTACAACACGTGTTTAGGAACACCCTGTCGCTCTACAACACGTGTTTATGAACACTCTGTTGCTCTACAACACGTGTTTAGAAACACCCTATTGCTCTACAACACATGTTTATGAACACCATGTTGCTCTACAACACGTGTTTATGAACACCCTGTTGCTCTACAACACGTGTTTATGGACACCCTGTCGCTCTACAACACGCGTTTAGGAACACCCTGTTGCTCTACAACACGTGTTTATGAACACCATGTCGCTCTACAACACGTGTTTATGAACACCCTGTTGCTCTACAACACGTGTTTAGGAACACCTTGTCGCTCTACAACACGTGTTTAGGAACACCCTGTCGCTCTACAACACGTGTTTATGAACACCCTGTTGCTCTACAACACGTGTTTATGAACACCCTGTTGCTCTACAACACGTGTTTATGAACACCCTGTTGCTCTACAACACGCGTTTATGGACACCCTGTTGCTCTACAACACGTGTTTATGAACACCCTCTCACTCTACAACACGTGTTTAGGAACACCCTGTCGCTCTACAACACGTGTTTATGAACACCCTGTTGCTCTACAACACGTGTTTATGAACACCCTGTTACTCTACAACACGTGTTTATGAACACCCTGTTGCTCTACAACACGTGTTTATGAACACCCTGTTGCTCTACAACACGTGTTTATGAACACCCTGTTGCTCTACAACACGTGTTTATGAACACCCTGTCACTCTACAACACGTGTTTAGGAACACCCTGTTGCTCTACAACACGCGTTTATGGACACCCTGTTGCTCTACAACACGTGTTTATGAACACCCTGTCGCTCTACAACACGTGTTTATGAACACCCTGTCGCTCTACAACACGTGTTTATGAACACCCTGTTGCTCTACAACACGCGTTTATGAACACCCTGTCGCTCTACAACACGCGTTTATGAACACCCTCTCACTCTACAACACGTGTTTATGAACACCCTGTTGCTCTACAACACGCGTTTATGGACACCCTGTTGCTCTACAACACGTGTTTATGAACACCCTGTCGCTCTACAACACGTGTTTATGAACACCCTGTTGCTCTACAACACGCGTTTATGGACACCCTGTCGCTCTACAACACGTGTTTAGGAACACCTTGTCTCTCTGTAAAAAGTGTTTTAAGAACACCTATTGCGTTACCTGTTTACCTGTCACTCTACAACACGTGTTTAAGAACACCCTGTCTCTCTGTAACACGTGTTTTTAAGAACATTTATTGCGTTACCTGTTTACCTGGAAGTACCCCCCTCCCCTCCTTCACCACAGTGTTAACCTACGGGTGGTGGAGATGGATTGGTGGTTGTTTGTGTGCTGCGAGGCCTCACCGTGCTGAAGCTACCTCCAGCCTCACTGTAACTATCATATCTATTTCATATTAACAAGCTCTTCTCATAGATCAATGTCAGACCTGACCACTTAATCCCCACGCTCTAGACTCGTCGGCTAGGTACTGGGGCGTTATGAATTAACCTTTGCAAAGCAGTCTGTCTGGTCTGGTGACCCGGTAACCTTACCCAAAACCTTCAGCTTCATATTGACACACAATGGCTTAAAATCTGCCATTTGTTTCTGTCTCAATGGTGCATCCATGGATGTTTTTGATATTTGGTATTTGACATCTGTGTCCAGGGCCAATTATTTTGAATGGAATATTTGACCTAAAAACTGAAAAAAGGTGTATGTGAATATTTAGGGGTGACATGGTGAAATCGAAATTCCAAAATGAGAGCAGTTCTGTGCAGATACTCGATGGTACATTCTTTCGAAAAATTTACTGAAAAACTTTTTTGAGACAGTGCTTCTAATGCAGAAACACCTTTTGAAAAATACCACTCTAATGTCTTATTCCTCGACAAATGTATTGCCATCTTTGTGTATCAAAATGGTTGCTGATGACGGCGGCCATCTTGGTTGCTAAGGACGGCCAATCCTGTGCTATTGTGCTTTTAGTTACTTTATCTCCAACGGATTTTGTTTTGTTTGTTTTCAAACAGGAAAATCATGTACTTACCACTCATTGTATGTATGGATATTTATTAACTATAATTTTCATTACAAAATTGGCATGCAGAGTTACAAAAACAGTAAACACAAACAATGATATATACGGTTAAAACAGATTTAGCCATATACTGTCAAACAAGAGAGTTCGAGTATGGACAGTAAGATAAATATTACAGGAATCATCTGTTCATGCAGCGTTACTTATAACATTTCAATTCATTATTAATCAAGCCGTAACTACACCATTTTCACTTATTCCCTTAGTCTCTTCTCTTTCACTTTCACTTTTTCACTTATTTCACTTAGTTTGTAAATAAAGTGATACTACAGCATACTTAGCAGTTCTCATTGACCTCAACGTCTGCTTAAACATGCCACCTATACACACAAGCATTTACTAATTAACACAATTGATAATGTGTGTGGATGACCATAGACATTGCCTCTCAGTGATCAGGCGTAATATCTTGCCTATATTGTAGAATTCCTTTAATGGCTATGACGTTTCATCAGGTACAGTACTGGCTTTAAGTGCCATGTAGTAGGTGGATGTTATTTTTTCCGTAATTTTCCTTTCTAATCACGATAAAAGTGATCATTTTCGATCGAGGAATTATCATGCATAATGTATTGTAATTCTTATTTTAAGTGCATTTATTTAGAGATGATTGTATAACTGTCCAATTTGATGTATTAGAATTATGCTGATTTGAAGGATAAGATTAATATCAAATTACAAGCACTTGTCTGCAAATAGGTGTTACAATGCACTCACTCTGTATACTTTATTGTTCATTTCAGAAATCTATTCTTTAACCTTTATCCACAAAATCACTACGCAAGTCAATTAAAGATGTTACGAATATTCTGAAAAAAACGGAAGTAATGGAACGGATATTGAGGAATTAAGATGAATACGCTTTTGATTGCAATTGCCCTATCAAATATTCAAGAGAGTGCCTTTACTATGTATATAGCCTGGTGTAATGGTAGTGTCCATTCACGGCTATGCTGATGACACCCAGCTCTGTTTATCATCTATCCTAGATACTGTAGAATAGGACAATATAGCTAGTGTTTAATTATAGCGATTTTTAGCGAGGGACACACATTAGCTATAAGTAAACTTCGCTATATAAATGCTATGAAAATCCAATTGCCACCCTAGATTGCAGAAACATGTAATTGCCCTATCAAATATTCAAAAGAGTGCCTTTATTATTTCTATAGCCTGGTGTAACGATTCTGTCCATCTATTGTACCATCTTTAAATTCAGACTTCAGGTATGATGTATGCGCAAAGCATTGCTTGTATTCAGTTTACATATAAAAAATGCACGCCCTACGGACAGAAGTGAAGATTGCTTTGTTTTTTGGATCCATCATGTTTTAGACAAGGGGCTTGATTATTTTCATCCTTATGTCAGGAAAAGTTATCAAGCATTCTATCATATCGTACTGTTTTGTCATCTTCAAGCGCACATCTGCATCGCTTGAGGCAATTTCTAAGATGCCATCTATCTTTTGACACAAAACATACTCTTCATTTTGACATACAGGTATTAAAAGTGTTGAACAAACAAGAAACTTTTGAAACGTAGCTCTGTGAAAAATATCAGTTAGTTGTAGAAATGAAAATATATTGTCAAAGTGTTCATTATTCATTCGTGAAATTGTAAATATACCTTTCTATGCTATATGATATGATCTGCAATTCACAGGGACATATCTCTCAGGTGAAAAGCCTGATAGGTTTCACCCCTTGGCACTTCTGAAGTAGTTGAAACTGTATTTAATGATAAAATACCTTACTGACGGAACGATTGGTAGAACTACTCGAATGAGAATGTCCACATACACATATAAAGACACACATACACACACACATACATACATATACATATACATACATACATACACATACACACACATTCACACACATACATACCTACCTACATACATACATACCTACATACATACATACATACATACAAACATACATGCGTGCATGCATACATATATGCATGCATGCATCATAGATCCATACATGCATGCTTGCATTCATGCATGCATGCATGCATGCATGCATACATACATACATTCATTACATACATACATGCATGCATGCATATGTACATACATACATACATACATACATACATGCACACATGCAAGTATGCATGCCTGCATGCATATATACATGTACATATATACATACGTTCATACATATATACTTACATACATGCATGCATGCATGTATGCATGCATGCATAGATACATACATACTTGCATGCATGTATACATACATATATACATACATACATGCGTCCGTACGTACGTACGTGTGTGTGTCTGGACACATAAAACATGAACCATTAAGCATAACGATCAATTAGCATGATTGTTTTAATATACATTTATAATCTTTCATCATTCAAGGATAGTCATTTTATTATTGCTGTCCTAGCCTTATCACGATTTATCACACTTGCTATTGTGTGTTATTACCCTATGGGATGTTGTTATAAAAACTAAATTGCTAATGGTTGATAATAACATTTCATTTATGTCGAGATGTGAAAAAACATACTTTTTATTATGGCCGGAAAAATTAGGATTGTATGATTTTTTTCTGTGGCTCATTTAGTACTATACTTTCACAGCAGACAAAGTCTGCATAGGACTTTAGATTGACTAACATCACTCTCAATACGTCATTTCAAAGTTTGTATTTGAAACATACCTTTTAATTGTGTTTGTTTTGAAATACTAAACAACATTCGTTTTCTAAATGCAAACTTAGATATTGAGATATACTCGTGGTTCTTTTGCTGTGGCCTACAACACCATTCTGTGTTAATGTGAGCTAGATATATATGGAGTGGAGAAACACCAGTACAGACAATTAGTTTTTGTTAATCTTTTTCAATTTGTTTCATAGTATCATTATGTTATCTAATTATGTGTTTCTATTGTTGCATTCAAGTAAGAGTTATTATGCTTTTGTAATAAACATACTACTACTACTACTACTACTACTACTACTACTACTACTACTACTACTACTACAACTACTACTACTACTACTACTACTACTACTACTACTACTACTACTACTACTACAACTACTACTACTATTACTGCTACTACTACTAATACTACTACTACTACAACTACTACTACTATTACTGCTACTACTACTACTACTACTACTACTACTACTACTACTACTACTACTACTACGTACTACTACAACTACTACTACTATTACTGCTACTACTACTACTACTACAACTACTACTACTGCTGCTGCTACTACTACTACTACTACTGCTACTACTACCACTATTACTACTTCTACTACTACTACTACTACTACTACTACAGTGGCAGAAAGAAGACCACCAATAATCACCACTACTATTACTACAGGCTCCTATAGACTGAGCCACATTTATACTGCTAGTACTACTACTACGAACACGACCACTACTACTACTACTATTACTACTACTACTACTACAAATGCTACTACTACTACTACTACAAATGCTACTACTACTACTACTACTACTACTACTACTACTACTACTACTACTACTACTACTTCTACTACTTCTACTACTACTACTTCTACTACTACTACTACTACTACTACTACTACTACTACTACTACTACTACTACTACAGTGGCAGAAAGACGGCCACCGATGAGAGTCCTTCCCTCCGTGTGGTGATTGTTTTCGTATGTATGTGTATTTATTGACTGAAAAAAAGTACAAAACTAACATTTTCCTTTTGAATGTAATAACAATAAAACATAACATGGATTAAATAAAGTTAAAAGGTACATTTACCTGATAATATACACAGGTAAAAGTTCACGGGGCCGTACGAGCCTGTAACGGGCCCGTTACGGGCCCGTGTCCAAACGGGCCCGTAACGGGCCCGTTTTTCGATCCCTCAATATATCGACATTTCACGGCTTGAAAACCCATAACGGTCCCATTATTTTTATTATTTTTACTGGTCCATTATAACGGGCCCGTTACAGGCCCGTTGTGGGCCCGTCAAAATAACGGGCCCGTTTGGACCCGTTAATTTTTACCTGTGTATATCACACCATTGTGTTGTTATGTTTCCCGCACTGTGGTGTGTACTATTGGTAGGTGCGCAAATAGAGCCTAGGGAATGGGATATAATGGCGGCTAGGAGCAGGGACATAAAAGGCGCATTAACCCTAACGTTACTGGTGGCTAAAACAGATGATGCAAAAAATCTGAAAAATGATTAAAATCCTGTTGAATGGGTACTCATCCGAGAGTGCTCACCAAGAGCTTTCAAATGAATACCAACATGACAGGGTTTAGATGGTTTTCAAAAAAAATGTGTTCTTGTGTTTTGGACGAAAGTAGCCTCAGCATTGAAAGGGTTATGCTTAGGTTATTTTCACCTAAAGCACAAGAACGCAAAGATTTTTGAAAAACATACAAACCCTGTCATGTTGGTACTCATTTGAAAGCTCTCGCTGAGTACTCTCAAATGAGTACCCATTTGCCAGGGTTTCAATGATTTCTCATGATTTTTGCCTCATTTTGTATTGGTCAAAGTAGCCACCAGCAGCATACGGGTTAAGAAGGGGAAATAGCGGCGGCTCGGAACGGCGACATAAAAGGCCCATTAATCCCCACTCCTCAGGTGCCTGTAATGAATGGAATGGGTTCATGTAAGATTAAGTGGTTTGATGAATCACGCCCGCAGAATTAGCAACACTTCCAGCCAGCAGTAATGCTGAGGCTTCTTACTTCATACTAGAGAGAATACACAGGTTTTTATTTTCTCCTACTTTTCTTACAAACAGGCATTCATCCCCATCTGAGTCTTCTATGAAGTTTGATGGTACTCCAGAAGAAGAAGAAGAAGAAGAAGAAGAAGGAGAAGAAGAAGGAGAAGAAGAAGAAGAGGAGGAGAAGGATGAGGAAGAAGAAGAAGATTCATTATGGTATCAAATTCTCTAAAAGCAGACCTCGTACCATATCGTACCGTATCGGTTTTTGCTCGTACCTAACAGAAAAATAACGGCATTTGATGCAATGAAAGAAAATCTGGACGAACAAAAAAATGTATCGCATCATATCTATCATTTCGGTGCTTACTAGTAATGTATAGAAGGGAATTGAAGTTATACACGATGCTTGATTCATTATAAGTAGAAGCTTTTTAATCATTAATCAATAATCTACTTAAAAGCCTTTAGTATGATGCGTTGCTACTGATTATAAAAACTTTCACAGTCGACAGTTACAGTGAAGATATTCAATTCCTGCACAATTTAGCCAGTCGTCTACCATCGTCCGATTGAATGGTTGCCCAACTTGCGTGTCCGGTTGCACAGATTCATGACCTATATAAGTATATTTATCTAGAACACCTATCTATGTCCAGACATCGTGGTGGCAATCAGCCGAGCGATAGTGCAAAATGCCCGGTCTACCCGTACTTTTAGTGCAGGGATCGAATGGCGAAACTGCATAATATATCCATCACACTTGGACTGTGTCTATCGCTTTATTATATGCATAGTTTCTGCATACATTTACCTAGGAGAATAAGATATGCTCTGCTACCAAATACTCCAGGTGTGTATGGATCGTCTGTAGTATAAATCAAGGGACGGTATTTAACTAGTGTTTCATCTCATTTATTGTTCTCCATAGAGGACATTAAGGTGAGCATTGCATCGTCTCCTGGACATTGCTTAGTTCCATACAACCAAGGAGACGAAACCCCATAGCTCATGCTCCGTCACTATAGGTATGTCTTGGGTTAAATACACCGTCCATCAAAATGCTGGTGCCCTGTCGAGCGACATCCAGTTTGCTCTCCTCGAACAATTATTTTCCAGCGACGTACTTTTTTGTGTTTGTCCTTATCCTGTTCTCGTGTACACTCCGCTATATTGTGATTGTTTCTACTGTTGTTGATGGTGATGTTGCAGTTGTTGTTGTTGTTTTTGTTGTTGTTACTCTGATTGTCTCTACTGTTGTTGATGATGATGTGTCCATTTTGTTAGTTATGTAACTTTTTGTAAGAGTGTTCAGTAATGCTTCCAATATTGCATAACGGATCATCATTAGGTTTTGTTCTTGCAATATGACGTAAATGAATATGAACCACTTTATACTGCAACGCCCCCTTAATGCATTTATCCTAGCTTGCTTTCTTGGAAATTAAAAGCACTCGATCAATTTCACCGAAGCTGATAACTATATTTACATTTTTTGCTTTTAAGACTGAGGTAATTTTACTGTCGTTAGCAGTGACGCTTTTAAAAACTGCATTAGAGATCCTATAAGTCCTTGGAGGCTGAATAGCACTTAAATCCTCATTTCTCCTGACAGATGGCGGCTGGTAACAGGGTAGATGCCTATCAGATGTCACAAATGAAAAGATTAGAGAATTGTGCAAATGGTTCGTTAATGGAAGATTGATGCCTCTCTGTCAGTTAGGGTTGGGGGTCATTCTAGCACACGTGATCACTTATAAAATGTTCGAATGTAGGAAAATGAGTTCCACTCATTCAGAGATTATCGGTTACAGTCTGTTTGACGATGTTTTCCATTTGTTTATGTTTGAATTTGTTGTGTACAATTTTGATACAACACTCTCTTTTTCTCTTCTT
>OZ012698.1:35450817-35455817 GCA_963942565.1 Maea johnstoni
CAGCCTGCCATCTTACGTTAGAACATCAATGGCCTCAGTTCCCGTCTCTCAGTTTTCACATGACCCTGAGGATGCTGCGCTTATCAATGATTTAATGGAACGAACTCGATGCAGGTAAAACTGATCACATTTCATCCCCGAGTGAGTTTCCTAGCTCTGTCAACAGTCGGTTCTCGTAGATCTCCCCGCTGCTGGAGGGATTGCAGCGACTTACTGGTCTTATATTAGTGCTCAGGTGGCATGTACCACTTTTTAAGATAAAGCTCATAACCCACATCACATCAACGGTACAGCTTTGCTCATTTTGCAGCATATTCTTTCTAGTTCTTTTGATCTAATCAACTATCTGAAATGCGTATGTAATTTGATTTCACAGAACAGAACAGAGAAGTGTTGGATGAAGGAAGCCCTATATTGATACTAGTACACTTGGTAAAACAGTGCTGCAGTTATAAATGTATTCTCTACATATATGTTCAGAATTTATAAATTCCGTAAATTTTATCATTTTTCATCAAAATAAGCAGATATCTCTGAATTCCACTTTAAGATAATACTTCTTATTTACCTTACCCATGCCTATCTATAAGGTTTTTTGCCTTGTTTGTCAATTCACTTTTTCACCGTTTAGTCCATACAATTTGTTCACAGAAGTATAGCTACTTTTAACTACTTAATCATTGGAATTGGAATTGAAAAATATTTGCTTTTAGTTTTTCCAGTAATTGAACAACTTCCATAGATGCATTGGCTGAATGCGAATGGCATAAAGATGGACATTTTTAATCAATTCTCATCTGTTTTATTTTGCTGTGGTTTTAAAAAAGGAAGGAATTGTTTTGCAGAAAGATGTAGAAGAAAAAGGGATTGATAAGTTTCCAGGGCAATCTGGTCAGAGTCTCGTTGTTGAGTAGCATTTATTCTGAACATACTTGGCATTGACCTTTTCTCCTGATGACTTTATCTCATTACAGCCTAAGTTGTCTGTCTGTTTGTCCCTTCCTATCATGGCGGGTTCGAGAGAGTGAGTGAACATAAATGGCGGATCTATTGTTACTGATTATCTTCCTTGTTGTGTTTGTGTGCCCTGCGAAATGTTAACCAGTCACAGGAACAGGCAACAGGTAACCTCCCTTGAACAAAGTTAGATAGTAGTAGTAGCAGTAGTAGTAGTAGTAGTAGTAGTAGTAGTAGTAGTAGAAGTAGTAGTAGCAGTAGCAGTAGTAGTAGCAGCAGCAGTAGTAGTAGCAGTAATAGTGGTAGTAGTATTGGTAGCAGCAGCAGCAGTAGTAGTAGCAGCAGAAGTAGTAGCAGTAGAAGTAGTAGTAGCAGTAGTAGTAGTAGTGGTAGTAGTAGTAGTGGTAGTAGTAGTAGTAGTAGTAGTAGTAGTAGCAGCAGTAGTAGTAGCAGTGATAGTGGTAGTATTGGTAGCAGCAGCAGCAGTAGTAGTATCAGCAGCAGTAGTAGTAGTAGTAGTGGTTATAGCAGTAGCAGTAGTAGTAGTAGTAGCAGTAGCAGTAGTAGTAGCAGCAGCAGTAGTAGTAGCAGTAATAGTGGTAGTAGTATTGGTAGCAGCAGCAGCAGTAGTAGTAGCAGCAGAAGTAGTAGCAGTAGAAGTAGTAGTAGCAGTAGTAGTAGTAGTAGTGGTAGTAGTAGTAGTGGTAGTAGTAGTAGTAGTAGTAGTAGTAGTAGTAGCAGCAGTAGTAGTAGCAGTGATAGTGGTAGTATTGGTAGCAGCAGCAGCAGTAGTAGTATCAGCAGCAGTAGTAGTAGTAGTAGTGGTTATAGCAGTAGCAGTAGCAGTAGTAGGAGGAGGAGGAGGAGGAGTAGCAGTAGTAGTAGTACATGTAGTAATAGGTGTAGTAGTAGTTTTAGTAGTAGTATCTTTATTGGCTGTATGTATCATGTACAAAATCATACTAGTACACATAATTTGGTACATAGGTAACTTTTAACATTGATACGAAAAGAAAGAAATAGTATCGACGTTCTTATTCAATTCACCCTTTCTAAGGGTGATAGGCTCTAGAGTTGACTATAGATGGACTCTAGATGAGATAGACTCTAGAGTAATGCAATACAAGTACGTTAAGTGTGTTTCATATGAGTTTCAATCGCTCATCATGTTTGTTTCATGTTTGTTCTATGCTAGATTAGTCACTTTTAGAGTATCTGCACTACTCCAATAAACGATGATAACGTCTCATGTTCATAGGTATCATTTCATGTTTGTTTGCTTTCTTTTGTTCATACGCTTTAGTTTCCGTATATTGATTTTGTGTAACGTATGATTTTGTACTATATATATGTGCAGTCAATAAACATACAATACAATACATTGTCATTTAATGCTGATGCAGTCTATATTGTCATAACTTTTAGTGTATATATCCTGTGTCTGGTAAGAATTATATTGCATAGCAGTTAATGACTCTCCATCTAGTCACCGTTATATATGATTTGTTTGTGTGCCAAATGCTATGTAATACACATCTTACTAGACCGAATCAAATCAAATCAAATCAACAGTTAGTTACTGTCCCTCTTGAAACCTTCGCTGCCTATGTTATTAATTCTCCACACACCTCATAGACTCCGTGAAGATACAGTACTTAACCCATTAAGATACTCATGGAGACCAGGAGCAAAATGATAAATGCGTTGTTGAATGTTAATGTCTTAAATTATTTTTAGCAAGAAAAACTTAACAAATAAAGAGTCCTACATTTTTAAATACTTTGGTTTAAACTGGAGGACGTTAATGAAGAACATTTCAACATGTGCAATCATAGTAAGCAGTAAGTACAGCGGAACCAGTTTACATTGGAAACTAATGGGGGATCCTAAAACTTTCAATATAGGCAGATGTTCAATATATTGTGGTTCTATTCTTTAACTTATCAAGTTGACGGGGAAGGGGGAAATGTCCAATGCGCAGATGTGTGACAAATACAGAGTTGTTCAAATAAGTAGGTTTTGTCTTTATATAGTTGGAAATATGCAAAATGGTTTAATTAAGGCATTTTCAAAATTTATCATCCCTGTAGGCGATTTGTGTCCATTCAGATCTGGTACATACACTTGATCTGATTAAGTTTTACTATAAATCATCAATTGAAGTGAGATTTATCAACCATTTGATGAAGGATAGTTAAACCCAACTGGAACACAAACTTTCAGTGAAATATTTCTCAAAAGATTGCTTTATTATGAAGTTATTCCCTATGTGTTAAACTAATTGAGCTGCTGAAACACTGTCATACGAGAGAGAGAGAGAGAGAGAGAGAGAGAGAGAGAGAGAGAGAGAGAGAGAACCTTCCGGTCACGAAGTTCTCCCAGAATGCACAGCAAACGCTTAACCGTTTCCTGACCCAGTCTCAGGTGTGGATGGGTCATGGGGTTACCCCAGTCCTGCAAAGATGCTTTACGTGAAACTTACTTAAAGCTGCAGATTACCAAGATGAGCGTCATGTCATCATTATACTTTTTAACTCATTAATACTCGCAGCAGCTACGAATAATTCAACAAAGTCGGCAAAATCTTATAATACAAACATTTATGGTCAAAATTTTCGAGTGAGAAATGTTTATCAGAAAAAAGCAAACAACTCTCCTTCAAATATTTTGTAAAATCATGTTTAATTCCAAAGTTATTTTTAAAACTGAAATTGATGCTGACGGCAGTTTCTTAAGAACTCTCGGGCATGAATGGTTTAAAGTGAATTATGGTGCGGTTTTGTAGCATGTGGGGGAGGGATTAAACATGTTCATAAAAAAAGAAAGAGGCGATCCAATCCGATTACACAAAACAATTCAAAAGTCCAGAACAATTAACATAGGCATAAATACGTTTAAAATTTATAAGAACCTTCAGAACGGATTTTCAAAAGTGGACTTAAATGACCTTTCCCGAAATAACTGTTACTGTACTTGAGTACAATTGTGGGTGAGTAATTGTTTTTTAGCGTTTATTGGAATGGAAGTTTATTCCTTCCTCTGCCAGAGTTAATCCAGTAAGAAGTCAACCCTAATCTTTCTCTTACGAGTGGACACGTGGTCCCTCAGGATCCTCGTTCACTATTTATGGTGGGCTTAATTGCCACGTGGTGCAGAAGTAAAGCTCCAACCCGCAAAGTCTAAAGGATTTAGGGGGTTTCGTGAAAACACAGGGGTGGTGTTATAATAAATGATAATATGTATTACATTATTAAGTTTTTCATTGGTGTTATTGTTGTTGTTTTGTCGCTGTTGCTAATTATTCATTTATTGTTTATTGGTGGTAATTGCCGCGTACCTAAGTAATTAACGAGCCATGCGTCAACGCATTCTACAGAAATAATTGGGATTTCGTAAAACCACAAGATCTGTTTTTTATTTATTCTATTGCATGTAAAATGATACAGTTATATCGAGATGTGCCGCACGAGTGGAAATACCTTTCCTATTATAAAATACTACCATGTACTACAAGAAATATGGAGTAGTGTTATCGTTGATAATGGCCACATGTACCAAAAGTAGATCACAAGCCCGGGCATTCTATATGAATAAGGGTTTCGTGAAACACAAGTAAATGGCTTTTACTGTTATAACCGCATGTATTGCCTTATTTCTGTTGCTGTTTAATATCATTAATTGATTATAGTTGATAATGACCTTACGCATTCTATAGAAATAAAAGGGTTTCGTAATACACAAGGAAAGAGTGGTAGTGCTATGGCCGCATGTATTGCAATATTCTTTTTTTGTTTTTGCTGTTCACTATGCATTTATTGATTATAGTTGGTATTGGCCTCGCGTATCCAAGTAATTTACGAGACCAAGCATTCTAAAAGAATAAAGGGAGTGTCGTAAAAACACAAATAAAAGGAGGTGGTGTTATAACCTTATGATTGTGTTGTTTATCACCTATAATTTATTATTTATTCCCAATACAATGTGTATGAAATGTAGGTCAGCGCCATCTTAGATTAATCCTGTTCAAGTCAATTCTGGATTAA
>OZ012698.1:35460817-35508317 GCA_963942565.1 Maea johnstoni
TATGCAGTAATAATTTTTTTGTCGTATCAAACGCTGATTACACATATCCATTATCGTAATTATTTCAATAAAGATGAGTAACTTGATTTCTCGTCTGGTGTCTTTGTTTATTTTTTTCTCCAGTTGAACGGACGTTGCCTTCAAATTCCTCCCGGAGATAGTTTCTCAAAAATGTGACGCCTGTGACTAATTACTAATTCGCTAATCTTTTGACTTAAAGTTTGATTTACATTGCGCTTTATTATTTTAATAATTTAATTAAAAATCACATAAAAGGCAATGCATATTTCAAACACAAATCCACTTAATCCTATTATCCTGCTCATTTCATACCCGTTGGCTGATTAACCCATTAAAGATCAAAGCAGCCAAAACAGGCCTGACAATTTTGGAAATATTTTTCTACCAAAAACATTTTTTGGAAAATATTTGAAGGAGAAATGTTAACCAGAGCTCAATCAACAACTTCCTTCAAATATTTTCTGAACTTTCGCTTTATTCCCAAATTATTTTCAAAAGTATGAAAGTAGCAGACGATACTTTGAAGTTTCTAGAGACACTCTGAGTGTGAATGGGTTAACGGCCTCATAAGATAGGCCTGGTTTATTCTGAGTTTTTCATAAACGTAAAACACATAATTCACCAAACAACCCACATTCTAGTCAAATGAGAATAAAAATCTAAATAATCAATTTCATTACTTTTATCACTGATTTATTAACATCGTATTCCATAAGCTAAGTGCAATTTACAAGGAGTATTGTCTTTTGATAATGGATATATGCATCTTATAATAAATATGTATATTTAAATCAAATATAGATGATGGGCGACAAATACAGTTCCTCTGTTTCTTATATGCAAGTGCTGGTACTTAAAGCATGGACGGCGGTTTGGGATACTAGCAAATATAAATACATCCGATTTGTTTTATTTTTGTTATATAATCTTCCAAGAGGCGGTCTTTAATCTCTCTTACAGTTAGGTCTCGACTTTGATTCTTGGTGTTTTCTAGTTTGCCTGAAAGTTAATGAAATGCCTCTAATGTAGTTGTTTCCACTTGCAGTCTAAATAAACTGTTTCTCGACAAGGGTAATTCTTGAGAAACCCTGATTATCCGGAAAGTATTGTACTGGTGCGAATATTCCTCAATATAAGTGTTTCATGATGATGAGTGCGAAAGCTTTTACTGTTATTTTCTTTCCATCTCCTATTCTTCACGTTTTATCCGTTTTTCACTTGCATTTAAGTCTATCGTATTGTAACTTGATTATTTGCTTGTTATTCATTTTTTACTCACTGCCTTGAACTAAAATAATCCATATAATGCAATACAGTCAACCAAGAATGGACGCCTAAAATGAAAGGACCTATAGCGATATGTAAAACTCATTCTGTTCCAAAAATTAAAGCTCGCTATGACATGCGTGTTAATTCTGTCAAATTGTAAATATATATATATATATATATATATATATATATATATATATATATATATATATATATATATATATATATATATATATATATATATATATATATATATATATATATATATATATATATATATTGTAAATTCACGTATCTTGACAATTGCAGTAATGAGATTGGATGCCACGATGGTTCGCCTCCATAAAAATCAGGAGTAACAAGCAAATTGGAATTTTGTCTGCATTTGGTAAAAATGTTACGTATAGTCAAACCAGACAAGTAGACACCTCTATATCATTAGCACTTCCGTAATAAGTTTCACAAATTCATGGCGTAGAATAAAATTGTATTTAAAGAATGATATGAAATCCTGATAGGTTGACTACTATGTACGTGTCTAAGTCTATTTCTTAGCTTAATGGCATAAGCTTTTTTTAATGTAGACTGACGGTGTACTAGGTGGAAATGAGTTGCTTGATGCTGATGAGACGTAACACGTAAGGGAGTTTGGTAACCATTCATCTAGCCATGCAGGAAACGGAATCTGACGGCATGGTATCTGCAAGGAATTCCATTGAGAGATTTCAAAACAAGCAAGACACCAGAAGGGTCTAGTGTTGAAATGGTAGTGTGCAATGAACTTCATCATCTTTACCGCTAGTGCCGGGCGGTCTAGCACATTGCTGATTGCCACATAAGGTACAGTGTCCGCGCAAAGCTGGTTGCTATATAAGGTACAAATACAGTCATAGCCGGGCGGTCTAGCACATTGCTGATTGCCGCATAAGGTACAGTGTCCGCGCAAAGCTGGTTGCTATATAAGGTACAAATACAGTCATAGCCGGGCGGTCTAGCACATTGCTGATTGCCACATAAGGAAGAGTGTCCGGGCAAAGCTGGTTGCTATATAAGGTACAAATACAGTCATAGCCAGGCGGTCTAGCACATTGCTGATTGCCACATAAGGAAGAGTGTCCGGGCAAAGCTGGTTGCTATATAAGGTACAAATACAGTCATAGCCGGGCGGTCTAGCACATTGCTGATTGCCACATAAGGTAATGTGTCCGCGCAAAGCTGGTTGCTATATAAGGTACAAATACAGTCATAGCCGGGCGGTCTAGCACATTGCTGATTGCCGCTTAAGGTACAGTGTCCGCGCAGAGCTGGTTGCTATATAAGGTACAAATACAGTCATAGCCGGGCGGTCTAGCACATTGCTGATTGCCACATAAGGAAGAGTGTCCGGGCAAAGCTGGTTGCTATATAAGGTACAAATATAGTCATAGCCGGGCGGTCTAGCACATTGCTGATTGCCACATAAGGTACAGTGTCCGCGCAGAGCTGGTTGCTATATAAGGTACAAATATAGTCATAGCCGGGCGGTCTAGCACATTGCTGATTGCCACATAAGGTATTGTGTCCGCGCAAAGCTGGTTGCTATATAAGGTACAAATATAGTCATAGCCGGGCGGTCTAGCACATTGCTGATTGCCACATAAGGTACAGTGTCCGCGCAGAGCTGGTTGCTATATAAGGTACAAATATAGTCATAGCCGGGTGGTCTAGCACATTGCTGATTGCCGCATAAGGTACAGTGTCCGCGCAGAGCTGGTTGCTATATAAGGTACAAATACAGTCATAGCCGGGCGGTCTAGCACATTGCTGATTGCCACATAAGGTACAGTGTCCGCGCAGAGCTGGTTGCTATATAAGGTACAAATATAGTCATAGCCGGGCGGTCTAGCACATTGCTGATTGCCACATAAGGTATTGTGTCCGCGCAAAGCTGGTTGCTATATAAGGTACAAATATAGTCATAGCCGGGCGGTCTAGCACATTGCTGATTGCCACATAAGGTACAGTGTCCGCGCAGAGCTGGTTGCTATATAAGGTACAAATATAGTCATAGCCGGGTGGTCTAGCACATTGCTGATTGCCGCATAAGGTACAGTGTCCGCGCAGAGCTGGTTGCTATATAAGGTACAAATACAGTCATAGCCGGGCGGTCTAGCACATTGCTGATTGCCACATAAGGTACAGTGTCCGCGCAGAGCTGGTTGCTATATAAGGTACAAATATAGTCATAGCCCGGCAGTCTAGCACATTGCTGATTGCCACATAAGGTACAGTGTCCGCGCAGAGCTGGTTGCTATATAAGGTACAAATATAGTCATAGCCGGGCGGTCTAGCGCATTGCTGATTGCCGCATAAGGTACAGTGTCCGTGCAGAGCTGGTTGCTATATAAGGTACAAATATAGTCATAGCCGGGCGGTCTAGCACATTGCTGATTGCCACATAAGGTACAGTGTCCGCGCAGAGCTGGTTGCTATATAAGGTACAAATATAGTCATAGCCGGGTGGTCTAGCACATTGCTGATTGCCACATAAGGTACAGTGTCCGCGCAGAGCTGGTTGCTATATAAGGTACAAATATAGTCATAGCCGGGTGGTCTAGCACATTGCTGATTGCCGCATAAGGTACAGTGTCCGCGCAGAGCTGGTTGCTATATAAGGTACAAATACAGTCATAGCCGGGCGGTCTAGCACATTGCTGATTGCCACATAAGGTACAGTGTCAGCGCAGAGCTGGTTGCTATATAAGGTACAAATATAGTCATAGCCGGGCGGTCTAGCACATTGCTGATTGCCACATAAGGTATTGTGTCCGCGCAAAGCTGGTTGCTATATAAGGTACAAATATAGTCATAGCCGGGCGGTCTAGCACATTGCTGATTGCCACATAAGGTACAGTGTCCGCGCAGAGCTGGTTGCTATATAAGGTACAAATATAGTCATAGCCGGGTGGTCTAGCACATTGCTGATTGCCGCATAAGGTACAGTGTCCGCGCAGAGCTGGTTGCTATATAAGGTACAAATACAGTCATAGCCGGGCGGTCTAGCACATTGCTGATTGCCACATAAGGTACAGTGTCCGCGCAGAGCTGGTTGCTATATAAGGTACAAATATAGTCATAGCCCGGCAGTCTAGCACATTGCTGATTGCCACATAAGGTACAGTGTCCGCGCAGAGCTGGTTGCTATATAAGGTACAAATATAGTCATAGCCGGGCGGTCTAGCGCATTGCTGATTGCCGCATAAGGTACAGTGTCCGTGCAGAGCTGGTTGCTATATAAGGTACAAATATAGTCATAGCCGGGCGGTCTAGCACATTGCTGATTGCCACATAAGGTACAGTGTCCGCGCAGAGCTGGTTGCTATATAAGGTACAAATATAGTCATAGCCGGGTGGTCTAGCACATTGCTGATTGCCACATAAGGTACAGTGTCCGTGCAAAGCTGGTTGCTATATAAGGTACAAATATAGTCATAGCCGGGCGGTCTAGCACATTGCTGATTGCCACATAAGGTACAGTGTCCGCGCAGAGCTGGTTGCTATATAAGGTACAAATACAGTCATAGCCGGGCGGTCTAGCACATTGCTGATTGCCGCATAAGGTACAGTGTCCGCGCAGAGCTGGTTGCTATATAAGGTACAAATATAGTCATAGCCGGGCGGTCTAGCACAATGCTGATTGCCACATAAGGTACAGTGTCCGCGCAGAGCTGGTTGCTATATAAGGTACAAATATAGTCATAGCCGGGCGGTCTAGCACAATGCTGATTGCCACATAAGGTACAGTGTCCGCGCAGAGCTGGTTGCTATATAAGGTACAAATATAGTCATAGCCGGGCGGTCTAGCACATTGCTGATTGCCGCATAAGGTACAGTGTCTGCGCAAAGCTGGTTGCTATATAAGGAACAAATACAGTCTTAGCCGGGCGGTCTAGCACATTGCTGATTGCCACATAAGGTACAGTGTCCGTGCAAAGCTGGTTGCTATATAAGGTACAAATATAGTCATAGCCGGGCGGTCTAGCACATTGCTGATTGCCACATAAGGTACAGTGTCCGCGCAGAGCTGGTTGCTATATAAGGTACAAATATAGTCATAGCCGGGCGGTCTAGCACATTGCTGATTGCCGCATAAGGTACAGTGTCCGTGCAAAGCTGGTTGCTATATAAGGTACCAATATAGTCATAGCCGGGCGGTCTAGCGCATTGCTGATTGCCACATAAGGTACAGTGTCCGCGCAGAGCTGGTTGCTATATAAGGTACAAATACAGTCATAGCCGGGCGGTCTAGCACAATGCTGATTGCCGCATAAGGTACAGTGTCTGCGCAAAGCTGGTTGCTATATAAGGTACCAATATAGTCATAGCCGGGCGGTCTAGCACATTGCTGATTGCCACATAAGGTACAGTGTCCGCGCAGAGCTGGTTGCTATATAAGGTACAAATACAGTCGTAGCCGGGCGGTCTAGCACATTGCTGATTGCCACATAAGGTACAGTGTCCGCGCAAAGCTGGTTGCTATATAAGGTACCAATATAGTCATAGCCGGGCGGTCTAGCACATTGCTGATTGCCACATAAGGTACAGTGTCCGCGCAGAGCTGGTTGCTATATAAGGTACAAATACAGTCGTAGCCGGGCAGTCTAGCACATTGCTGATTGCCACATAAGGTACAGTGTCCGCGCAGAGCTGGTTGCTATATAAGGTACAAATACAGTCATAGCCGGGCGGTCTAGCACATTGCTGATTGCCACATAAGGTACGGTGTCCGCGCAGAGCTGGTTGCAATATAAGGTACAAATACAGTCATAGCCAGGCGGTCTAGCGCATTGCTGATTGCCACATAAGGTACAGTGTCCGCGCAGAGCTGGTTGCTATATAAGGTACAAATACAGTCATAGCCGGGCGGTCTAGCACAATGCTGATTGCCACATAAGATACAGTGTCCGCGCAAAGCTGGTTGCTATATAAGGTACAAATACAGTCATAGCCGGGCGGTCTAGCACATTGCTGATTGCCACATAAGGCACAGTGTCCGCGCAGAGCTGGTTGCTATATAAGGTACAAATATAGTCATAGCCGGGCGGTCTAGCACATTGCTGATTGCCACATAAGATACAGTGTCCGCGCAGAGCTGGTTGCTATATAAGGTACAAATAGAGTCATAGCCGGGCGGTCTAGCACATTGCTGATTGCCACATAAGGCACAGTGTCCGCGCAGAGCTGGTTGCTATATAAGGTACAAATATAGTCATAGCCGGGCGGTCTAGCACATTGCTGATTGCCACATAAGATACAGTGTCCGCGCAGAGCTGGTTGCTATATAAGGTACAAATATAGTCATAGCCGGGCGGTCTAGCGCATTGCTGATTGCCACATAAGGTACAGTGTCCGCGCAGAGCTGGTTGCTATATAAGGTACAAATATAGTCATAGCCGGGCGGTCCAGCACATTGCTGATTGCCACATAAGATACAGTGTCCGCGCAGAGCTGGTTGCTATATAAGGTACAAATACAGTCGTAGCCGGGCGGTCTAGCACATTGCTGATTGCCACATAAGGTACAGTGTCCGCGCAAAGCTGGTTGCTATATAAGGTACAAATATAGTCATAGCCGGGCGGTCTAGCACATTGCTGATTGCCACATAAGGTACAGTGTCCGCGCAGAGCTGGTTGCTATATAAGGTACAAATATAGTCATAGCCGGGCGGTCTAGCGCATTGCTGATTGCCGCATAAGGTACAGTGTCCGTGCAGAGCTGGTTGCTATATAAGGTACAAATATAGTCATAGCCGGGCGGTCTAGCACATTGCTGATTGCCGCATAAGGTACAGTGTCCGCGCAGAGCTGGTTGCTATATAAGGTACAAATACAGTCATAGCCGGGCGGTCTAGCACATTGCTGATTGCCACATAAGGTACAGTGTCCGCGCAGAGCTGGTTGCTATATAAGGTACAAATATAGTCATAGCCGGGTGGTCTAGCACATTGCTGATTGCCACATAAGGTACAGTGTCCGTGCAAAGCTGGTTGCTATATAAGGTACAAATATAGTCATAGCCGGGCGGTCTAGCACATTGCTGATTGCCACATAAGGTACAGTGTCCGCGCAGAGCTGGTTGCTATATAAGGTACAAATACAGTCATAGCCGGGCGGTCTAGCACATTGCTGATTGCCGCATAAGGTACAGTGTCCGCGCAGAGCTGGTTGCTATATAAGGTACAAATATAGTCATAGCCGGGCGGTCTAGCACAATGCTGATTGCCACATAAGGTACAGTGTCCGCGCAGAGCTGGTTGCTATATAAGGTACAAATATAGTCATAGCCGGGCGGTCTAGCACAATGCTGATTGCCACATAAGGTACAGTGTCCGCGCAGAGCTGGTTGCTATATAAGGTACAAATATAGTCATAGCCGGGTGGTTTAGCACATTGCTGATTGCCGCATAAGGTACAGTGTCTGCGCAAAGCTGGTTGCTATATAAGGAACAAATACAGTCTTAGCCGGGCGGTCTAGCACATTGCTGATTGCCGCATAAGGTACAGTGTCCGTGCAAAGCTGGTTGCTATATAAGGTACCAATATAGTCATAGCCGGGCGGTCTAGCGCATTGCTGATTGCCACATAAGGTACAGTGTCCGCGCAGAGCTGGTTGCTATATAAGGTACAAATACAGTCGTAGCCGGGCGGTCTAGCACATTGCTGATTGCCACATAAGGTACAGTGTCCGCGCAAAGCTGGTTGCTATATAAGGTACAAATATAGTCATAGCCGGGCGGTCTAGCACATTGCTGATTGCCACATAAGGTACAGTGTCCGCGCAGAGCTGGTTGCTATATAAGGTACAAATATAGTCATAGCCGGGCGGTCTAGCGCATTGCTGATTGCCGCATAAGGTACAGTGTCCGTGCAGAGCTGGTTGCTATATAAGGTACAAATATAGTCATAGCCGGGCGGTCTAGCACATTGCTGATTGCCGCATAAGGTACAGTGTCCGCGCAGAGCTGGTTGCTATATAAGGTACAAATACAGTCATAGCCGGGCGGTCTAGCACATTGCTGATTGCCACATAAGGTACAGTGTCCGCGCAGAGCTGGTTGCTATATAAGGTACAAATATAGTCATAGCCGGGTGGTCTAGCACATTGCTGATTGCCACATAAGGTACAGTGTCCGTGCAAAGCTGGTTGCTATATAAGGTACAAATATAGTCATAGCCGGGCGGTCTAGCACAATGCTGATTGCCACATAAGGTACAGTGTCCGCGCAGAGCTGGTTGCTATATAAGGTACAAATATAGTCATAGCCGGGCGGTCTAGCACAATGCTGATTGCCACATAAGGTACAGTGTCCGCGCAGAGCTGGTTGCTATATAAGGTACAAATATAGTCATAGCCGGGTGGTCTAGCACATTGCTGATTGCCGCATAAGGTACAGTGTCTGCGCAAAGCTGGTTGCTATATAAGGAACAAATACAGTCTTAGCCGGGCGGTCTAGCACATTGCTGATTGCCACATAAGGTACAGTGTCCGTGCAAAGCTGGTTGCTATATAAGGTACAAATATAGTCATAGCCGGGCGGTCTAGCACATTGCTGATTGCCACATAAGGTACAGTGTCCGCGCAGAGCTGGTTGCTATATAAGGTACAAATATAGTCATAGCCGGGCGGTCTAGCACATTGCTGATTGCCGCATAAGGTACAGTGTCCGTGCAAAGCTGGTTGCTATATAAGGTACCAATATAGTCATAGCCGGGCGGTCTAACGCATTGCTGATTGCCACATAAGGTACAGTGTCCGCGCAGAGCTGGTTGCTATATAAGGTACAGATACAGTCATAGCCGGGCGGTCTAGCACAATGCTGATTGCCGCATAAGGTACAGTGTCTGCGCAAAGCTGGTTGCTATATAAGGTACCAATATAGTCATAGCCGGGCGGTCTAGCACATTGCTGATTGCCACATAAGGTACAGTGTCCGCGCAGAGCTGGTTGCTATATAAGGTACAAATACAGTCGTAGCCGGGCGGTCTAGCACATTGCTGATTGCCACATAAGGTACAGTGTCCGCGCAAAGCTGGTTGCTATATAAGGTACCAATATAGTCAAAGCCGGGCGGTCTAGCACATAACTGATTCCCACATAAGGTACAGTGTCCGCGCAGAGCTGGTTGCTATATAAGGTACAAATACAGTCGTAGCCGGGCGGTCTAGCACATTGCTGATTGCCACATAAGGTACAGTGTCCGCGCAGAGCTGGTTGCTATATAAGGTACAAATACAGTCATAGCCAGGCGGTCTAGCGCATTGCTGATTGCCACATAAGGTACAGTGTCCGCGCAGAGCTGGTTGCTATATAAGGTACAAATACAGTCATAGCCAGGCGGTCTAGCACAATGCTGATTGCCACATAAAATACAGTGTCCGCGCAAAGCTGGTTGCTATATAAGGTACAAATACAGTCATAGCCGGGCGGTCTAGCACATTGCTGATTGCCACATAAGGCACAGTGTCCGCGCAGAGCTGGTTGCTATATAAGGTACAAATATAGTCATAGCCGGGCGGTCTAGCACATTGCTGATTGCCACATAAGATACAGTGTCCGCGCAGAGCTGGTTGCTATATAAGGTACAAATACAGTCATAGCCGGGCGGTCTAGCACATTGCTGATTGCCACATAAGGCACAGTGTCCGCGCAGAGCTGGTTGCTATATAAGGTACAAATATAGTCATAGCCGGGCGGTCTAGCACATTGCTGATTGCCACATAAGATACAGTGTCCGCGCAGAGCTGGTTGCTATATAAGGTACAAATACAGTCATAGCCGGGCGGTCTAGCACATTGCTGATTGCCACATAAGGCACAGTGTCCGCGCAGAGCTGGTTGCTATATAAGGTACAAATATAGTCATAGCCGGGCGGTCTAGCACATTGCTGATTGCCACATAAGATACAGTGTCCGCGCAGAGCTGGTTGCTATATAAGGTACAAATACAGTCATAGCCGGGCGGTCTAGCACATTGCTGATTGCCACATAAGGCACAGTGTCCGCGCAGAGCTGGTTGCTATATAAGGTACAAATACAGTCATAGCCGGGCGGTCTAGCACATTGCTGATTGCCACATTAGGCACAGTGTCCGCGCAAAGCTGGTTGCTATATAAGGTACAAATACAGTCATAGCCGGGCGGTCTAGCACATTGCTGATTGCCACATAAGGTACAGTGTCCGCGCAAAGCTGGTTGCTATATAAGGTACAAATATAGTCATAGCCGGGCGGTCTAGCACATTGCTGATTGCCACATAAGGTACAGTGTCCGCGCAGAGCTGGTTGCTATATAAGGTACAAATATAGTCATAGCCGGGCGGTCTAGCACATTGCTGATTGCCGCATAAGGTACAGTGTCCGCGCAGAGCTGGTTGCTATATAAGGTACAAATACAGTCATAGCCGGGCGGTCTAGCACATTGCTGATTGCCACATAAGGTACAGTGTCGGCGCAGAGCTGGTTGCTATATAAGGTACAAATATAGTCATAGCCAGGCGGTCTAGCACATTGCTGATTGCCACATAAGGTACAGTGTCCGCGCAGAGCTGGTTGCTATATAAGGTACAAATATACTCATAGCCGGGCGGTCTAGCACATTGCTGATTGCCACATAAGGTACAGTGTCCGCGCAGAGCTGGTTGCTATATAAGGTACAAATATAGTCATAGCCGGGCGGTCTAGCGCATTGCTGATTGCCACATAAGGTACAGTGTCTGCGCAGAGCTGGTTGCTATATAAGGTACAAATACAGTCATAGCCGGGCGGTCTAGCACATTGCTGATTGCCACATAAGGTACAGTGTCCGCGCAGAGCTGGTTGCTATATAAGGTACCAATACAGTCATAGCCGGGTGGTCTAGCACATTGCTGGTTGCCGCATAAGGAACAGTGTCCGCGCAAAGCTGGTTGCTATATAAGGTACAAATACAGTCATAGCCGGGCGGTCTAGCACATTGCTGATTGCCGCATAAGGTACTGTGTCCGCGCAAAGCTGGTTGCTATATAAGGAACAAATACAGTCATAGCCAGGCGGTCTAGCACATTGCTGATTGCCGCATAAGGTACTGTGTCCGCGCAAAGCTGGTTGCTATATAAGGTACAAATACAGTCATAGCCGGGCGGTCTAGCACATTGCTGATTGCCACATAAGGTACAGTGTCTGCGCAAAGCTGGTTGCTATATAAGGTACAAATATAGTCATAGCCGGGCGGTCTAGCACATTGCTGATTGACACATAAGGTACTGTGTCCGCGCAAAGCTGGTTGCTATATAAGGTACAAATACAGTCATAGCCGGGTGGTCTAGCACATTGCTGATTGCCACATAAGGTACAGTGTCTGCGCAAAGCTGGTTGCTATATAAGGTACAAATATAGTCATAGCCGGGCAGTCTAGCACATTGCTGATTGCCACATAAGGTACAGTGTCCGCGCAAAGCTGGTTGCTATATTAGGTACAAATATAGTCATAGCCGGGCGGTCTAGCACATTGCTGAATACCACATAAGGTACAGTGACCGCGCAAAGCTGGTTGCTATATAAGGTACAAATATAGTCATAGCCGGGTGGTCTAGCACATTGCTGATTGCCACATAAGGTACAGTGTCCGCGCAGAGCTGGTTGCTATATAAGGTACAAATATAGTCATAGCCGGGCGGTCTAGCACATTGCTGATTGCCACATAAGGTACAGTGTCCAAGCAAAGCTGGTTGCTATATAAGGTACAAATATAGTCATAGCCGGGCGGTCTAGCACATTGCTGATTGCCACATAAGGTACAGTGTCCGCGCAAAGCTGGTTGCTATATAAGGTACAAATATAGTCATAGCCGGGCGGTCTAGCACATTGCTGATTGCCACATAAGGTACAGTGTCCGCGCAAAGCTGGTTGCTATATAAGGTACCAACATAGTCATAGCCGGGCGGTCTAGCACATTGCTGATTGCAACATAAGGTACAGTGTCCGCGCAAAGCTGGTTGCTATATAAGGTACAAATATAGTCATAGCCGGGCGGTCTAGCACATTGCTGATTGCCACATAAGGTACGGTGTCCGCGCAAAGCTGGTTGCTATATAAGGTACAAATATAGTCATAGCCGGGCGGTCTAGCACATTGCTGATTGCCACATAAGGTACAGTGTCCGCGCAGAGCTGGTTGCTATATAAGGTACAAATATAGTCATACCCGGGCGGTCTAGCACAATGCTGATTGCCACATACGGTACAGTGTCCGCGCAAAGCTGGTTGCTATATAAGGTACAAATATAGTCATACCCGGGCGGTCTAGCACAATGCTGATTGCCGCATAAGGTATTGTGTCCGCGCAAAGCTGGTTGCTATATAAGGTACAAATACAGTCATAGCCGGGCGGTCTAGCACATTGCTGATTGCCTCATAAGGTGCAGTGACCGCGCAAAGCTGGTTGCTATATAAGGTACAAATACAGTCATAGCTGGGCGGTCTAGCACATTGATGATTGCCACATAAGGTACGGTGTCCGCGCAAAGCTGGTTGCTATATAAGGTACAAATACAGTCATAGCTGGGCGGTCTAGCACATTGCTGATTGCCACATAAGGTACGGTGTCCGCGCAAAGCTGGTTGCTATATAAGGTACAAATACAGTCATAGCTGGGCGGTCTAGCACATTGCTGATTGCCACATAAGGTACGGTGTCCGCGCAAAGCTGGTTGCTATATAAGGTACAAATACAGTCTTAGCCGGGCGGTCTAGCACATTGCTGATTGCCACATAAGGTACAGTGTCCGCGCAAAGCTGGTTGCTATATAAGGTACAAATACAGTCATAGCCGGGCGGTCTAGCACATTGCTGATTGCCACATAAGGTACAGTGTCCGCGCAAAGCTGGTTGCTATATAAGGTACAAATATAGTCATACCCGGGCGGTCTAGCACAATGCTGATTGCCACATAAGGTACAGTGTCCGCGCAGAGCTGGTTGCTATATAAGGTACAAATATAGTCATAGCCGGGTGGTCTAGCACATTGCTGATTGCCGCATAAGGTACAGTGTCTGCGCAAAGCTGGTTGCTATATAAGGTACAAATACAGTCATAGCCGGGCGGTCTAGCACAATGCTGATTGCCACATAAGGTACAGTGTCCGCGCACAGCTGGTTGCTATATAAGGTACAAATATAGTCATAGCCGGGTGGTCTAGCACATTGCTGATTGCCGCATAAGGTACAGTGTCCGCGCAGAGCTGGTTGCTATAAAAGGTACAAATATAGTCATAGCCGGGTGGTCTAGCACATTGCTGATTGCCGCATAAGGTACAGTGTCCGCGCAAAGCTGGTTGCTATATAAGGAACAAATACAGTCATAGCCGGGCGGTCTAGCACATTGCTGATTGCCGCATAAGGTACAGTGTCCGCGCAAAGCTGGTTGCTATATAAGGTACAAATATAGTCATAGCCGGGCGGTCTAGCACATTGCTGATTGCCGCATAAGGTACAGTGTCCGCGCAAAGCTGGTTGCTATATAAGGTACAAATACAGTCATACCCGGGCGGTCTAGCACATTGCTGATTGCCACATAAGGTACAGTGTCCGCGCAGAGCTGGTTGCTATATAAGGTACAAATACAGTCATAGCCGGGCGGTCTAGCACATTGCTGATTGCCACATAAGGTACAGTGTCCGCGCAAAGCTGGTTGCTATATAGGGTACAAATACAGTCATAGCCGGGCGGTCTAGCACATTGCTGATTGCCACATAAGGTACAGTGTCCGCGCAGAGCTGGTTGCTATATAAGGTACCAATATAGTCATAGCCGGGCGGTCTAGCACATTGCTGATTGCCACATAAGGTACAGTGTCCGCGCAAAGCTGGTTGCGATATAAGGTACCAATATAGTCATAGCCGGGCGGTCTAGCACATTGCTGATTGCCGCATAAGGAAGAGTGTCCGCGCAAAGCTGGTTGCGATATAAGGTACCAATATAGTCATAGCCGGGCGGTCTAGCACATTGCTGATTGCTGCATAAGGTAGAGTGTCCGCGCAAAGCTGGTTGCGATATAAGGTACCAATATAGTCATAGCCGGGCGGTCTAGCACATTGCTGATTGCCGCATAAGGTAGAGTGTCCGCGCAAAGCTGGTTGCGATATAAGGTACCAATATAGTCATAGCCGGGCGGTCTAGCACAGTGTTGTTTGCCTCGTAATGTGCTGGTGTCACTATAGCCAGGCAGTCTAGCCCATTTTTGATTGCTGTATAAGGTACCATTATTTATATGTTTCACTAGCCAACACGAATTTCTTAATAAGTATACTATTTTTATTCCAACTTTTATAATATTGCCAAGGTAGAACACCCAAAGAGCCTTTGTCTATACATTCTTCAGATCCCTCCAGGAGGGTTAGTGCTAATACAGAGTTAATACTGACTATATCTGACTAATACTGACTAATACTGACTATATCGCCATAGCTCTATGGGGATATAGTCATTGAAAGGCACTAGTAGTTAAAGAATCAAATGGCAAAACGGTGCCGATAATCAACAATCAATTCTATGTCTGTTCCCAATGTTTTAGGCAAAATCAGTATCTACTGTTCTATAAATTACGCACCTACTACCAACAATAGCTAAAATACCACCACCACCACCACCACCAACAACAATAGCAATAACAATAACAACAATAACAACAATAACAACAATAACAACAACAACAACAACAACAACACTCAATCAATCAAAGAAACTGATTTGATTTTTTCAATTTTTGCCGAGATGAAGCTTTACAAATGAATCTATAAGTATAAAATACAAAAAATCATAATAAAATAGATGAAATAAATATCACCCTATAATCTCCATGCAAGCTGCTATAGTTCGCCGTATGTATACACGGGTCAAGGTGTTCCATGTCTTAGCCAATGAGATGATAGATCTAGCCGTGCTCCTCTATTGCCCGGGAAAACCTGGTAGAGTGCTAGAGTGTGCGTCAGCACTGGAAATCTCCTACCATCAGAGCCCGTGCAATCCACTCTCACTACAGCATTTATAAAGATCCGCTCGAGTATTAGCAAATAGATGTAGATAGGCAGGCATCCTATTTGTGTAATGGACCTTTCTGGGGGGGGGGGGGGGGGGGACTACCCGCCGTTCAGTGCAGGTTATATGTCTCTGCTTCAATACAGAGGGGGACAAGTCCATACAGCCTCTGTGCTGGGAGGCAGATCAGGGTGATTGGGAACCTGAATTTCTAAAAAAAAAATGAAAAATAGGTCAAAAGGAGCATAAGTAATAGCTAGGGCAGAATTTGTTCACATGGAAGAAAGACCTTTTTTTATGTAAAAAACTGTAGAATAGGGGACAACTTAAGTTACCTATTACATCCATAAAGGCCTCAATCCTAAGAGCTGAACCCGCCTTACCAGACTATGGTCGTTGCCACCGACTGCTACCTGTCTCTCACCGCTGTCAGGGTTTAAAACCCACTCGGGCCATGTGAGAAGTTGCCAGTGACTTGGGGTTAGGCGGTGTTTTTCGCTGGTTTCTCCCGACAGTTACAACTGGCTAGTCACGACCTATCAGCAATATGGCAGAAAAAGTGACGAAAAACGAAATTTAACATTTCCAAATTTTTGCAGTTTAGTTATGTAGAGACTGTCTTTATGTTATCAGGCAGAAGCGTAATGGATCTAGGAAAAGCAATCACGACTAAGTGTCTATAGCAGCACTTTGCGGGTTAAAGGCGCCACTGTATTTTCATTTGATGTTCTGCAGAAATCATAACACTGTCAACGCACTATGATAAGTCAGGCCCGGGGGCTGGGGACATTACCATGGAAGTTCCATGGGCATAAGCAGTTAACGTAGAGTGGAATCCCTTGAAATGACCACTCTCTGAGCATGAGCTGACCACCCATCTAAAATGACCACTCTTCCTACGATCCCTTTTCGGTCGGAGGCGGAGTTTGCCATCATTGGAAGACCCTAAAAATGCAAAATATCAGAAAAGTATAAACACACATTAGTAATATGTATGAACTAGTTATAAGTATTATAGATTCTAAACTTTTCTAATAAATCAGAAAATTATTTTGCAACCAACACTTATACTAACTGTACATTTTGCCTACTGCCAGGCATAAGACAAATACAAAACGAATAACAATTGCACGTCATTCCACTATTGTTAACGGTTTTGTAACAAAAACGAATTTGAAATGAGTACATACGAAAAGATTTCTAAGTACTGCGACGAACGCATTGCAATAAACAACCTAAGTGTTTGATGGAACATTTTCTTCACACCACAACATTTATTGATGAGGGCTGCCAGTGTTTGATAAAACTTTGTTGATATTTCATACGAGTGCCATATAGATATTTCATCCTCAATCATGTATGCAATATGTTATGTTGGGGTTGCGTGGCTTCTCACACTGCAGGCTGGCACCAGGGAAATATGGAGGCTGATAGAGTGCCCAGCGTTGACATGATGGTCTTAGCAATACCAATATATCAAATCACTGCTGACACTTACAGCTTCTGTGGAAGTCAGGACAAATCCCAGTCCGCTACAACATTCCCTACTCGTACACAGCTAGACGTATGGTCCCTTACCTTGAACATATGTAGTAAAATACTATGTAAAATACTATGTATATATATTTGGCATGATGGTCTTGGCAAGTCCAATATATCAAATCGCTGCTGACACATACAGCTTCTGTGGAAGTCAGGACAAATCCTAGTTCACTTCTACCGTCCCTACTCGTACACAGCTAACAAAATGGTCACTCACCTTAAAGATATGTAGTAAAATATGTGTAACTATACATATTTGGCATGATGGTCTTAGCAAGACCAATATATCAAATCACTGCTGACACTTACAACCTCTGTGGAAGTCAGGACAAATCCTAGCCCACTTCCACCTTCCCTACTCGTACACAGCTAGACGTATGGTCCCTTACCTTGAACATCTGTAGTAAAATACTATGTAACTATACATATTTGGCATGATGGTCTTAGCAAGACCAATATATCAAATCGCTGCTGACACATACAGCTTCTGTGGAAGTCAGGACAAATCCCAGCCCACTTCCACCGTCCCTACTAGTACACAGCTAACAGAATGGTGACACACCTAAAACATATGTAGTAAAATAGTGTGTAACTATACATATTTGGCATGATGGTCTTAGCAATACCAATATATCAAATCACTGCTGACACATACAGCTTCTGTGGAAGTCAGGACAAATCCCAGCCCACTTCCACCGTCCCTATTAGTACACAGCTAACAGAATGGTGACTCACTTAAAACATATGTAGTAAAATAGTGTGTAACTATACATATTTGGCATGATGGTCTTAGCAATACCAATATATCAAATCACTGCTGACACATACAGCTTCTGTGGAAGTCAGGACAAATCCCAGTCCACTTCCACCGTCCCTACTAGTACACAGCTAACAGAATGGTGACTCGCCTAAAACATATGTAGTAAAATAGTGTGTAACTATACATATTTGGCATGATGGTCTTAGCAATACCAATATATCAAATCACTGCTGACACATACAGCTTCTGTGGAAGTCAGGACAAATCCCAGTCCGATACAACCTTCCCAACTCGTACACAGCTAACAGAGTGGTCACTCGTCTAAAAACATATGTAGTAAAATACTGTGTAACTATACATATTTGGCATGATGGTCTTGGCAAGACCAATATATCAAATCACTGCTGACACATACAGCTTCTGTGGAAGTCAGGCCAAATCCTAGTTCACTTCCACCGTGCCTACTCGTACACAGCTAACAAAATGGTCACTCACCTAAAGCATATGTAGTAAGATACTGTGTAACTATACACATTTGGCATGATGGACTTAGCAATACCAATATATCAATTCACTACCGACACGTACAGCTTCTGTGGAAGTCAGAACAAATCCCAGCCCACTTCTACCTTCCCTACTTGTACACTGCTAACAGAATGGTCACTAAAACATGTGTTGTAAAATACTGTGCAACTATATAAGGGGAAGTAATGGGGTTAGGCGGTGGTTTTTGCCGGGTACTACAGTTTCCTTCACACCTTACAAATGACTAGTCGCGAAAATATGCCAGAAAAGGGAAATAGTCTTCTACTGGACCTGAAAGTCTGAAATAGGTATCGACTTAAGAAGCGACACGGATCATAACGTTGAATAGTAATATATTTATACATTCTCAAAGTTAGATAAATAGTTATGTATGATGACATCCTTGTGCAAAAGTTATGCAAAGTAAAACCAATAGTTTTTGAGGACTCTTTGCATAAAGTGTGTAACAATAATCATAATACAAAGCCATGACAAGAAAATGAAAACATGGAAACATAATACATGAGCCTAAGTCTTTCACTTCTAGGGACAAATTTGGAATATAGTCTTAACCCTTTTCTTATAGTCACACCAACTGTGCCTGTCTTGGCCATCACTGAGCAGAATAAGAGACCAAATGCAACAGAAATGTACATTTACACAGGCTTGCACACAAACAGAAAAATATTTTGACCGGATTCGCTATATTGTCGCTGCTTATATGCACTTTGGCTATCAAATAGTCCTGTATTTGTTCGAAATTTGTGAAATATATAGCTAAGATTTATTTGAAGAGAAGGGTATCTTTTTTCAATCTTCACTATGTTCCAAAGTTATGTACTCTTTTATTCCACTTTTAAAACAAAATAGGAAAGAGGCTAATAAAATTGGAAAGGTGCAAAGATTGGAAAATTTGTATAACCATACCCCTGTATTTATCTTTCCCCTACTGTTGCGGAATTTGATTGTCACCGGTACATTACTGGGAATAGGATGATCATTTGAAATCACTGCTTGCTTTTTCAGTTTAAATAACCACTCACACCCCACACCCCGTTGGTAGGGTACTTCTGAGGTGCTTAACGTATTCCCCATCAGAAGATCTGGCAATATACACTTTGTATAGTCTGTATGATCAAGTAAAAGCACGGCTAAAAGAAAAGCTGAGATAAGAAATAACCCCATAGGCTACTTTACGTTGGAGTGAAAAGCTAGAATTTGGGTCATCTCGATTTCTGATGAGGCATTGCCTGCATACAGAGATACATATACCACAACAGGATAGGTTGGTCACTGATGTGACGGAAAGGCACCAGATAACATATGACACATGATACCACATTGATTGTAACTCATTTACGCCAGGAGCATACACATGGTCTGACATATGAAGAAATATCTTGAGAACTAAGCAAAATTAAGAAGATATGTTACTAATAGTAATCGTTCTTGTGGGTTTAGTTATCCCTCTTGAAATAATGTTCAACGATATTTGATGAGTTCTGTTCGTGGTTGTCAGGTCATGAGCCCACTCCAGATGAAAAGGGATAACATGGAAACCATGGAGAATAATGCCATTTCAAAATTCTGCCATCGAATATATGGCACTGTTTGTATACACTGCATAGACAAAGACATCAGTAAAACATGGGTCCTGTTAGCGCTCTACTTTTGACCATCTGTCTGGCGAACCTGGTTTCCTCACAGTCAACAGAGATGAACAGTGGTCAGTGCGAGCACAGCAATGCTGTCATATATGACATCGCAGAGGAGGGCAGGACCACGGGGGCTGACGTTCGAAGGCTGAGGGAAGAATTGGCGGGGATGAAAATGCAACAACAACATCTCTATACAGTCATTGAAGAGATCAGACAAATGCTTATGGGGGGCAATTCCACTACAGTCAACGTATCATCGGAGATGTTAAAGGAGAACCATTCCACTTCAGTCACGGTATCAATGCTGCAATGTTCAGGAGAGTTTGTACACCGCAACTCTAACCTCAGTTCTTGCTACTATATCAGCACAACTAAACTGAGCTGGAATGACGCAGCTGAGGACTGTGTCCGCCATGGCTCGTACCTGGCAGAAATTCAATCCGAGGAAGAAAATGATTATCTGGAATCTTTGTTAATGGCAGATGCTTATCATTGGATTGGTGGAAACGACATTGTAACTGAGAGCGAGTGGGTCTGGAAGAAAAGTGGCGAGCGCTTCACATACACCAACTGGTTAACGCATCAGCCGGATGGAGAACGCATGCAAAACTGTCTAATGTTGGAAAAAGGAAAGTGGAGAGACAACAAATGTAGTGTTAAGGATGTATACATATGTGAGATGAAAAGCCAGTGATGAAGTGAGGCAGGTATGAGAGACATTTTCCTTGAGTTGCCCGCCAGCTTTCTGGAATCAGACTCATGTATACCATGCTTTAAGCTTGATGGATTCCTTCCCATTTGTAAAAGCATGCTTTGAACACCCGTCCGGTGAGAGCTGTTTTGTATTTTACTACGAATATTGGCCTAAATTGCCAGAATGAGTATTGTTACTAGCAAGAATCCTAACCATGCATCAACTGTTTATCATATGACAGACAAGTGACTTATTCAAAATCTAAGTTAGATGGTAGTAAGTTCATAGGCTAATTTATACACAAACACTGTGATGGGATGTGATATGACTTTCTGAGGTTAATACATAGTTATTTAGTGGTAATTGCAGGGCAACTGAGCTACTATCCATTACGTCATGAGGGGATTCACTGTGGTGACGATACCTGGCCTCTTACTGTAGACTCTAGATAACTGGAAAAATTGACTGTCACATTAGTAGTGGTTGGGTGTGTAATGGATATCTGTCAATAAAAATCCAATTTTGTTAGAGAATGCGAAGAGTAGTTTTGATTTCATATTCGCTGTATTAACTTAGGCTGTGGTGCTAGTGACGCATTCAAAATGAGACAACCCCTAGTTTAGCACTCCTGTACCCTTTCTAACAATAGTTATCTAATTCCTGAGGTCTTGCGGTTTCTAATATAAGCTACTTCAGCTGACCTGGATATGAACACAGTTTCTATTTTACAGTGTTTTACCTCCAGGGAGGTTTTGTTGATCAATAAAGGTACATTTGATTTGTAAATACCATGCATATCCGCTAAATATACTAGGCTAGGGCAACTTGTTGGAAAATCTGGAGGTTCTGCAAGATAATACCCTACAGCATGCGATTTTGGTTGAAATTTTACTTAGGAAAGTAGGTCAACAAGGTAGAGACAGCAGTGACCTACTTTCTCAGGTAAAATGTTTCACCAAAGTCTGGTGCTCTAAGGCACTATCTTCCAGGAACACCATTTTTTGCCACAAATCACATATATATATATGTAAATTCACATTGCACACTTCACCCATGGATAACCTATCAAAAAATAGGCCCGGCCCATCAAAGCTTCGTTCACTAGAGAGATCATCCATGCAGCCATGCCCAGAAAACTGGGTGGCAGTCGTTTAATATGCCCGGGGGGAATTCAATGTCGGCACTGTAACTATCACATATTGAACTGGCAATTGTGTTAATAGGCTGTTTCTTCTGTCATATGTAGGCTATGATTACATAGTGGGATGAATCACATGTTAAGTCAAAACTGGTAGCTTCCCATCTGAGCAGAACCTCAACAGTAACGTACAATGCCTTTGACCACTCGGCCATGGGGGCCTGGCTGCAACTCTATTGCATCCATTGGTACCATTCTCTGACACAGACCAAAATTCCGTCGTGACGGTCGTGGAATCACCCATGGATCTGAATGCGACCATAAATCATTCACTTCACCTTTAGGGGAAGCGCGGCTTTTGTTGGTTCTGGCAGTCCACCTGGATCGCCACTCTGTGATGTATCACTTGCCCTAAGAAAAATACTGACCTTCGCGTGTCTTTCTATTCTATTCAGCTCATTATATCGTATCTAGCTTTTCATTTCCACCATTTAGTCAATATTTGGAATTTAAACTTTGCTTTCAATATTGGAAATAATACTAGGCCATCCATTAAATTTGATAAATGCATTTTATATCATATATTGTATAATATAATTATATGAAAAAATATGCATGTTATATATTGGTTTATTTTGTCATCTACAGTCGATAAAGTATACATATATATATATATATATATATATATATATATATATATATATATATATATATATATATATATATATATATATATATATATATATATATATATATATATATATATTTGACATGTATGTGTTATACTGGTTATCATTTTTGATAAAACAACTTCAACAAGTTCTATATACATGAGACAGTACGACGTAGACTGCTTGTCCAAGCTGCAAAGGGGTGAGTAATATAGTATATAGACTGGCGCCTTCTGTTGCAAGATCGTTGCTGTTCCAAATGCTTTGATTAACTATGTATATGCTTAAAAGAGGGAGCCACTATGCCTTTTGGATTGGTTATTGTCTCTACATTGCGTGAATTTGCCAGTTAAAAGTAAAACACTCTACCCTGTCATGGTTTGGTGTGGTGTTTGTAGTTGTTAGAAATTAGTTAGAACTCTAGGGTGATCAGTTCGTTATCTCTCAGGAAAAAAATCCTATATGATTATGGTAGTGTGACTAATGTAATTATTTACTGGGAAAGAAACAAAAAATTAAAAAGACGAATGCCACTTTGTACTTTCCATTGCTATTAACACATCTTGGTAAAACGTGATTATTTCGTCAGATTAGCAGCAAATAAAAAAGAAGAAGAAGAAGATGTGATAGATAGAAAATAGGAAAGCGTTGTCGTATACTCTATACTAGAGATCGTACGAGGCGAAGCCGATTAATCGCTGGTAAATTTGACCTACACCACTGCTTCCTTATATCGGGTCTATGCAGCTTGTTTCACCGTCGACTGCTTTCCACAAATTTAGGCCTAGAATTCTTTCTGAGCGCGATGCTCAATGCCTTCAGGTAACACCTGGTTTAGACAGCTTTGAGAACAATGCCTTAGCTGCCGGTATGACAATGATTCAAAAATGTAATACACCCCATATGTTTCAAAGTGTGCAATTGGAGGAAGGCATCCAACTATGACATGCGCAGAAGAAGAAGAAGAAGAAGAAGAAGGAGACGAAGAAGAGGAAGAAGAAGAAGAAGAAGAAGAAAAGAAGAAAAAGAAGAAGAGAAAGGAGAAGAAAAAGAAAAAAAAGCTGATGAAGAAGAAGAAGACGAAGAAAAAGACGAACAAAGGCTAGAAGTGGTTGGGGAAGATGAAACGGATGAAAAACAAGAAAAAGAACAAGAACAAGAAGAAGAGGAAGAAGAAGAAAACGAAAAAGAAGAAGTAGTAGAATTTTCTGTTAAGATCTTGGCATCCTTTTCTCGTGCTAAAATCCTGTTTTCTGTGTATCCATTATTATTCTTGATCTAACTACCTAACCTTTAGAGGCAGGCAATGGTTCCTGGCGTTTATACCATGATTAGTATGCGACACAGGTCTTCTTATCTGTTTGCTGAGTGTTCTCCTGCATGGTGTCGGCACCCATACTTAAATACTAAGTCCAACTAAGCAGCAGACCCCCCAGATTGGATTGAGTTCCCTTGATAAGATAACTATTTTTCTGACTAGAGAATTTCCTTCAATTATTATTATTATTATTATTATTGACAGTGGGCTGCCTACACGGTGATGTCATTTTGTGTGACATTACAAACCTGAATTATAGATACAGGCAATTGAGTAGAGTATACCCTAAGACACTTTTGGACCAAAGATTTATTATTTTTGTGTTGTAAGTGAAAGACACTGCCAATCTATCAAATATACATCTTACTGATCCAGAAGAAAATAAAATATTGAAATATATATACAATTGTATGTTGTTTAATGATGGAAGTATAGCATTGCTTCCTTGCAAAGTAAAATATGATTAATCGTAATGTTAACTCCTAGTTTATCTACAGTTTATTGACAGTAAAACGTAGATAAACATGGCGACTGATTACTTTTTTACAGTTTATTTAGCTGGTAAGCAGTTAACTGTAGCCTTATTGACAAGTGAATTCTCAAACTTATTTTAGTTTATTGACAAAAAAAATGCAAATAAACATGAACTTTAATCACAGTTTATTTTGAAATTAAACTGTTAACTGAAACATCAACGACAAATATATCCCAAGTTTATTATTTGTTTATTGACAAAAGTATCTAAATAAACATGATGTTTATTTTTAGTTTATTTTGCTTATAAACTGTTAACTGAAGTATATGCATGCATCATTGAAACGTAAACCTCAAGTGTATTTCTAGTTTATTAACAAGAATATGTAAAATAAACTTGATGTTCATTAGTTTCCTCACAGTTTATTTTGCAAGTAAGGTTCTAACTAAAGCCTCATTCACAGGTATATGCAAGTAACATAATGTTTATTTATAGTTTATTTAGCACATAAACCAAAGATTCCATGTTTACTAAGCCGAGTTCACATGATGTTTAATATAGTTTATTTTTCAGTTTATTTTAAACATGAAGTTTAATCTTTGCAATAAACATCAAGTATATCTTGCTCTTTACACGCCACGTAAACTATATGTAAACATAAAGTAAACTTTAAGTTTACTTTATGTTTACTTGAAGGTAAATGAAAATAAACATGAAGTTTAATAATGTTTAAGTATAGTTTACTTTACAAATAAACTCAACTTTTCGTGCAGTGTATTAGAAAAAATTCCCTTAAGTTGCCTGCCAGCTGTCGGTCATACAACCTTGCATATACTATGCTTTAAGCTAGATAGATTCCTCTCAATTATAAAAGCATGCTTTGAACGCCAGTCCGGGAGAACATTTTTGTATTTCACTATGGATATTGGCCTGAATTGCCGGAATGAGGAACCTTACCAGCAAGAGTTTCTAACCATACCTCAACTGTTATCACATCACAGACAAGTAACTTGTCAAAGCCCTAATTTAGAGTTAGAGAGTGGTGAGTTCATAAGCAAATTTTTACACCAACATTGTGATTTGGTGTTATGTGACCTTCTGAGGTTAATACATAGTTATTAAAAGATAATTGTAGGACAAGTGAGCTGCTACTTCTACTAATAAAATGCTACAAAAATAGCCATATAAGTGTTATTTGAATTTATAATGATTAATGTGCAACACTAGAATAGTCAGTGTACAGATAGTAATTATCCATTACGTCAAGAGGGGTTTGATGCCTGGCTTCTAGCTATAGTCTCTGAATAACTGGATAAAAATAACAGTAACATTAGTAGTGGCTGGGTCTGTGTAAAATGGATATCTGTCAATGAAAAGCCTATTTTGCTAAAGGATGTGAAGAGTAGTTTTGATTTCATATTCATACATAAATAATACTGTGTTCCTGTTCCCTGATCTACTTGAACTAGATATTACTGACTTAATTTGATGATAGTATTTGCAATTCTGCACACACACACACTTTTTAGTTTCTAATACCAACGCATATAATATTATCTGATAGCATTTTTTGACAAACCGATACGTCACTACTTTGCCAATTATCAAGAGACAGAATATGAAGGTAGATACCGAATATCGCTATGATATACTACAGGATTTTGTGTCATGTTGATCGGGAATTTTTATGAGGGGGTTTCCGCACTGTATATGCTCATTTACTCACAGGTTTAGATTGTCTAATAAATGCACAACAAGGATCCATGTATGAGTAACTGTGTGTAATTTGAGTAATAACAAGTTAATACAATAGTGAGTACACACAAAATATGCCTAGAACTACGCACAGGGGGCACTGCATAATCTTTAAGTAAATTTTGACATCGGTATATCAGCACACACACATACACACACACACACATATACATGTATATATGTATATAAATATATATATAAATATATATATATATATATATATATATATATATATATATATATATATATATATATATATATATATATATATATATATGTATATATATATATATATTTATATATATATATATATATATATATATATATATATATATATATATATATATATATATATATATATATATATATATATATATATATATATGTATATATATATATATACACAAGAAGAAGAGGAAGAAGGAGAAAGATGATAATGATGAAGTAGAAGAAGAAGAAGAGGAGGAGGAGGAGGAAGAAGAAGAAGATGAGGAAGAGGAAGAAGATGATGATGAGGACAAGGAAGAACAAGCGCAATAGGGTATGTTTAGAAGGAGAAGAAAAATAAAGAAGTAGAATTTTCCTTAAAGATCTTGGCGTCCTTTTCTCGTACTAAAATCCTGTTTTCTATGTATCCATTATTATTCTTGGTCTAACTACCTAACCTTTAGAGACAGGCTGTAGTTCCTGGCGTTTATACCATGGTTAGTATGCGACACAGCTCTCCCTATCTGTTTGCTGAGTGTTCCATCTCCTGCATGCCCCCTTAAAGGCACACTTTACTTACCATCAATTCCACATCAGTCTCAATTTTTCTAAAAATCTTTACTCGCTGAAAGGGATATGATGTTCACAGTACAGTCACTAAAATCATGTCAGATAACTAAATATATTGTAGATATGTAGAGAATACATAATTTATATATTTGAATATAAGATTCGTGGATTCTCAGTATATATGAAGAGAAACTTTTCGATACGGTGATTTGGATAATCCTGAAGTGTCGTATTTAGGTTGGTTTTTCTGTAAAGGTTATTATCAGTGGCGAAAGGGTTTGTACAACCACTGCATATTGCAGTACATCAAAATCTACCCCTATGCTCATCTCATATCCATAACCTTTCGTGTCTTTATCCTTTAAAGCACACAGTGGTTGAAATCACAGCCTGACAATTTTGTGGATGTTTTGCAGGCGAAGGCATAGCCCACAGAACATTTGGAGGAGAAACACATTAATCAGAATATATATGTACCACTGACAACACACCTTCAAGCAAATGTCGAGTCATCTTAAATCGAAATTGTTTTGTAAAAAATATCATAGATCCGGACGACAATTCTATAGGCCCCATTAGAAGTTGAAAGCAGCACCTTTTCTGATTTTCAATAAAAAATCTATATGCAATGGTGATCAAATTTAAATGATGCAAAAATGAGGAAAGGAGATACTCTTCTATCTGTATTGATCTTCCCTCCACCTGTGTGGAATTAAATGGTTCCTGTGGCAATCATTGTGCAAAGGGTCTCCTTTTGAAATCTCCTTGCATGTTGTTTTTTCTTCAGTCGTCTGAAATAAATTAATTTGAACTCCATTTTCATGACTTTCTGACCTTTTGTGACCTAGTTAGCATTGCTTAAAGTATACTTAAACACACATTTTGAGAAGTGAATCACTGTGTTGTGTCAATCATTGAAATATCTATAGTCATTTTAGTCTCCCCTATCCCAAAATAAACTTTTCTTTCTGGATGATGAGAAAGGAAGTCTACACTGATGTTTTTTAATAGTGGAATAGCAAGTTTGATTTATTTGTACGGTAATACTGGATACATCTTATGCACACTAACCCCCTCCCCTATTTTATTAGCTCTTAATATAACAGGTGTCTGTATTCAGAAGGAGTATGTTGCCTAACCTCCAACTCAGTATTGCAAAAGATGAGAATACCTAATTCCAACACCTGATTGTTTTACCCTGTAGTGAACCTTGAAACGACAATCACGTGCTATGAGAACAGACCAGGGAAAAACAATCACCTGTAGTGACTAGTGTTTATAACGGGGTAAGACTTATGTCTCGTGAAGGTCTTAGTGTACGTGAAGTCCACCAGAGGTCGCTGTTGGTCCCTCGTATAGGTCAAGAAGCATCTTCTTAATGTGAACACCGAGAGGGTTCAGTCACAGGGATTGCGTACATATTTCTGTCAATTACTGTTATGCTGAATCAGTGCTACCATTTCATTTTAAAACACTCTTGTCGGTTGTGGTGTCATTGTAGTTGTTGTTGTTGTTGTTGTTGTTGTTGTTGTTGTTTTTCTTGTTTTCTGCATGGAGATCTCATTTGATGGATATATGCAATTTCCAATTTCCATATATATCCTATACAAATAAACCCAATGATTAAAAGTTTATTAACCATTCACTAAATACTATATTATTGCTTTGCAAATATCAAATTATAATGATGCATCATAGTGGTGAATCCAGGAAATACAGGGACATTGATTTAAAAGCAAAAGGCAAGTGACGATTCAGCATTCTTTTCTTGGAAGCCTTCCATTTGTGGATCCATGTTCACTTATAATTTGAATAATGTATACAGTGTTAATTTGAAGTGCTCAAAGATTCACTTTATAGCCCTGCGAGAGAGTATTTCTGCTACTTTGAATTTCGTGCATTCGAGCACTCAAACTATATGTTCATTACTATTTACATATTTATGTGAAGGATGTTATTTTTGCGCTACCATGGGGAGGGCGAAAGTATCGAAAATGAAATACCGCTATAAAATACCAGTTATACGGTAATAAAATAATGTGGAAATGGGTTGCTGCTTATTTTAGGCTAAAGAGATATCATTAATTGTAATCATTATAATGTATACATCAGAAGCGATTAGGTTGGTATGCACTCTTAATAGGACATATACATGTATATATATATATATATATATATATATATATATATATATATATATATATATATATATATATATATATATACATATATATATATATACATATATATATATACGTATATATATATATATATATATATATATATATATATATATATATATATATATATATATATATATATATATATATATATATATACATATATATATATATATATACATATATATATATATATATATACATTTAAACCATTTTGTGTGAAGAGAACTCTAGAGGTTATTCACCCTAATACAATTTGAAAGCTTAAAAGTTATTGGTTCTTTTAGATTGCCAATTATTGTCTGTAGGAAGGCAAGGAGGTGTGTAGTACATGATGCGTCAAAATTGTGGAACAGCGTTTTATGTCGTTATATGTTTGATCAATGCTGAACCCTTTTAGTAGTGATACGTTTATTGAAGATCAATAAATACAAGGCTTTTCACATTCAGCATTATTATCTTTTTATAAGAGAAGACAGAAAACGCGGTCTGTGTGTATAACGTGTAAGTAGTAGAACTCAAAGTTGGAAAGAGCCTTTAATGTTGACATTCATCTAGCTAACATCTGCTGTGTTTAAAAAAGATATCCTATCAGTGACAAAAGAGAGACCTGATCTCTTTAGTTGACTTGGATAGTAAATGTCTAACGAAATATGTTTTGACGTTGATGAAATTTCAAGGTTGAAAAAACATTTTCTCTTGATCAAGTTTGAGTTTTCCTATGAGGCGCCGTTGTGGACAAAAGTAAAAAGCACAGCATAAATGCATGTAAAAACTTTGAAATTAACTAAATTTTCAATGAAAAATAAAGAAAAACTTTGAAATGAAATAATTTGCTCTATAAAAATAAACAAAACATTGGAAACTTTTCAATGTTTTCGTTAGACATTTACTATCCAAGTCAACTAAAGAGATCAGGTCTCTCTTTTGTCACTGATAGGATATCTTTTTTAAACACAGCAGATGTTAGCTAGATGAATGTCAACATTAAAGGCTCTTTCCAACTTTGAGTTCTACTAACGAGCAGTTGAGTCGCATACGGGACGCCTTAAGCGCCCCTCCTACAGCCCCAGCTGCAGCTTCCCCCGCTTATGAGTGTGTCAACTTTCATCACGATTGATAACGAATTGGCCGAATGGCGGCTGGTCAAATAACTGGCACACGCAAAGTACCTCGTTCTCATGAAGTTTGAAGTGAAGGTCCGAGCAGGTCCAAATATTGCTCGGACCTCCTCTTCAGTAGACCTCACGGCTGGTCTGCGGCGTGATGAATTGGGATGGCCTCCTCGAGTCCCAGGTTGACATTCGATGCCGATGGTCGATCGCTGCAGCTTCCCCCGCCGATAGACCATCGGCATCGAATGTCAGCCTCGTCGGTGAGCAGGCTATTGAATGCCTTCCTTGATGCAGCCAGCTTGCACGTGCAAGCGCGGAAAATTTTAAATATAGTGACGTCACATGCTTTTGTGATTCACTAGGACCCGGATGAGGCTAAAAAACGCAGTGAGAATTGATAAAAATTACAGTGAGATTTAGAAAGAAAACTTCCAAAAAGAAATTGAAAAACTTCCAAAAAAAAAAAAGATTATCTGAAAAAAAAAGTAAAAAGCGTTGGGATTTTTAAAGAAAGGCATTGAAAAATGTTATATTATCAAAGAAAATGTGAAACAAAAATCACTATTTTGCTGAACTTTTATATAGAATTAAATTTTTATTTCAAAGTTTTTTCAAAGTTTTTTACAAAAAATAGAAATATTTTGGAAAATTGCAGTAAATATTTTTAATTTTCAAAAATTTTGAAATGTTTCCAATGTTTTGTTTATTTTTATAGAGCAAATTATTTCATTTCAAAGTTTTTCTTTATTTTTCATTAAAATTTAGTTAATTTCAAAGTTTTTACATGCATTTATGCTGTGGTTTTTACTTTTGTCCACAACGGCGCCTCATATTTTCCCCTCACCAATACGCCTATCCTGTGAATTATAGGTTGACAAAATACCGAAAATCCATGCAGTTGTGCCCAAGGAGGCTGCGGTACACAATCTAAGACTTCTCACGAAAAGTTCCCTCCCGATGCTGGTGACACCTACCGTCGAAAGTGCGAGTCATCAGACCTTGACCTCATTACTTACAAAAAAATACTATAACTCGACAAATATTGAAAATTCTAAAAAGCCAAAAAGGGCAAATTCTGAATAACGTAAGGATACGTGTTCATGCGTGAATACATAAATGTATTAGATTTCATCAGCACTGATACAGAATAATGCACAACAGTTAAAGATTGGCTTCCTGAAAGTAACTGCTCATGGAAAAGTGCTGCATTATCGATGGGCTAATCACTGAATGCTTGATAGGATAGACCTCTGATCCACTGATGGGCTCTTAAAACAGAGGCCTTTTAAGCCTTATTCGTAAGCAGCTTGGCAAAAAGTGCTAAACTTCTCACTTATTTTCCAAGCCGTTGGTAATTTACGTTTGATTGAACTCTAATTGTCCAAGAGGTTTGGCAAATAGCCTCAGCCAATATCATATTTATATTTCTTAAATACACCAGAACATGAAGCCTTGTTAGTTTTAAAACATGCATATTCTTACACTATGAATCCATTCACTATGTATTCAATATCTAAACAATGTTACAATCGTAAAGGAAGCTTAATAGCTTGTTTATCTATGAGGCAATTTTACTGTTAGCGCGTAGAAAATAAATGGGAAACTTCTCCTATTGAAATTCTTTCTAGTTATTTTTGCCTTTCTAAGTTATGCATATTCTAAGAAATTATGATTATTGGATCATACAACTTTCAACCTTCAAATGGTAGGATGTAACATCGCCATGATCATCTAAAACTCACTTATTGATTTAAGATCCATGTTTTCTGAAGGTCTGCGATTACATTTTTATTTTTTTCATAGTAGTATTGCTTCTTTTACTTCTATCCGAATAATTAATTTTCAATTTAAAAAGACACGAAATACAAAATATAAACAAGACATACATTTAGAAGATGGGGGTTCAACTAACATGCACGAGTCTTTTGATAGACCTTAGAAGCGACACAGATAATGAATGTTTGGCAGTAACATTGGATAGGAATATATTTATACATTCTCAAAGTTAGACAAGAAAAACAAAACATTAATATATGAAAAATGAGCCTTCGTATTTCACTTGTGGGGACAAATTCAGAATATAGTTTTAACCCTTTTCTTATAATCAAACCAAGTGCGGCTGTCTAGGCCATCGCTAAGCAGGATAAGAGACCAAATACAACAGAAATTTACATTTACACTGGCTTGCACACAAACAGAAAAATATTTTGACTGGATTCGCTATATTGAATTTCACCAAAACATTTTTGCTGCTTACATACAGTTTGGCTATCGCATATTCCTGTATTTGTTTGAAATTTGTAAAGATATACAGCTAAGATGATTTTGAAAGGAAAAGGTATCTTTTTTCAATCTTGACAAAGCTATGTACTTTTTTCCTAACTTTTAACACAAAATAGGAAAGAAACTAATCAAATTTGAAGGGTGCAAAGATTTCAAAAAGTGTATATCCTTACCCCTGTATTCATCTTTTCTTTGATGGTCACCAGTCCATATTTGTGGACAGGATTACCACTTGAAATCATTATTTTTCCTTTTTCAGTAAATTACCCATGCATCCTACACCCTGTTGATTGGGTACTTTTGATGTTTTTAACGTATTCTCCATCAGAATTTTGGAATTTTGTTTTTCGTCACTTCTTCTGCCATAATGCGGCCAAGATAAGAAATAACCCCATTGGCTAATTTATGTTGGAATTTGCTAGAATTTGGGTCATCTCGGTTCGCAGATGATCAAGGCATTGTATACAGAATTCCATAGACCACAAAGGGTTGATCACTGATGTGACGGAAATAGACCAGACAGCATATGCCAGCACGTTGTTTCTAACTCATTTACGCTAGGAGCATACACATGGTCTGACACATAACTAAATATCTAGTAAAACTAAGCAATATTAAGAAGATATGTTACTAATAGTTATCGTTCTTGTAGGTTTAGTTAACCCTCTTGACATATTGTTCAACTATTGGCCTATTTGATGAGTTAGTTCCGTTGAGTTCTGTGTAGTTATCAGGCCATGAATCTACTTCAAATGAAAAGGGATACCATAGAAACCAGGAAGTATAATCCCATTTCGCAATTCTGTCATTGAATAGATGACACTCTGTACACACTGCATAGACAAAGACATCTGTCAAACATGGGTCCTATTAGCGCTCTAGTTTTGACCATCTGTCTGGCGAACCTGGTCTCCTCACAGTCAACAGAGATGGACAGTGGTCAGTGTGAGCAGAGCAATGCTGTAATATATGACATTGCAGAGGAGGGCAGGGCCACGGGGGCTGACGTTCGAAGGCTGAGAGAAGAACAGGCCAGGATGGAAAAGCAGCAACAACGTCTCTTTACAGCCATTGATGAGATCAGACAAATTCTTAAGGAGGTCCATTCTACTACAGTCAACGTATCATCGCCGCAATGTCCAGGAGAGTTTCTACATCGCAATTCTAACCTCGGGTCTTGCTACTTTCTCAGCAACCTTACACTGAGCTGGAATGATGCAGCTGAGGACTGTATCAGCCGTGGCTCGTACCTGGCAGAAATTCAATCCGAGGAAGAGAATGATTATCTGCGACCGTTGGTAGCAGGTACTTATTATTGGATTGGTGGAAACGACATTGAAACAGAGAATGTGTGGGTCTGGAAGAACAGTGGCATGCGTTTCACATACAATAACTGGCATTCGGGTGATCCAGATGGAGGAAGTCAGCAAAACTGTCTAGCATTTTTTGTTGATGAAAAGTGGATTGATGATAGATGTGGTGGGGCGCTTAACTACATATGTGAGATGAAATGCCAGTGAGGAAGTGAGATACGTTTCTCTTCAGTTGCCTGCCATGCTTAAAGCTTGATGGATTCCTCTCTATCATAAAAGCATGTTTTGAAAGAGTTGAGGGAGAACCGTTTCGTATTTCACTATGGACACTAGCTCGAATTGCCGGAAGGAGGAACATAACCAGGAAGAGTTTCTAACCATACATCAACTGTTTATAACATGACAGACAACAGACTTACACAAGACCTAATTTAGATTTAGATGGAAGTGAGTTCATAGGAAAATTCTCACACGAACACTGTGATGTGATGTTATGTGACATTCTTAGGTTAATACATAGGTATTACGTGGTAATTGCAGGACAACGTCAGTCCAGGAGCTCCAGTCACATGTTTGGCACACAATGCTCCAATTACAGTACCAGACTAGAACAAAACATAATGAGCACCAGAGACTGGTTGGAACTGTAGGTATCAGCCATTAGAACAGTGGTCAGCAGATTTCCTTGCACTCGCTGAACTCCACTGAGAAATCTGCATGCTTTAGAATCCAGAGAGTCAGTGCACATAAGGTGACGAATCTGCTATAAGAGAGAAAGAGAATATATTGCAGTATAACTCTATACCACAACAGGGTTACTTCTACTACTTCTCCTCCTCCTCCTCCTCCTCCTCCTCCTCCTCCTCCTCCTACTACTACTACTACTACTACTACTACTACTACTACTACTAATGAAATGCTACAAAAATAGTCCTATAATATAGTGTTTTTCAATGTATAATGATTAAAGTGCAACACTAGAATAGTCAATGTACAGATAGTAGTTATTCATAAAGTAAAGAGCGGATCCGCCTTTGCCTAGGGGGTAAGATGCCTGGCCCTCAGGTGGTTGGATGTGTAATTGATATCTGTCAATGAAAAGCCTATTTTCTTAGAGGATGTGAAGGGTTGTTTTGATTTCAGGTGTATAAATCATGAGAGGAGATATCCATGAAAGATACGTTATTCATGTTCCTTGACATCTAATCGGACTAGATGTCACTGACTTAGTTTTATGATTCAGTATTAGCAATTTTGCACACACACCCACACACACAGACAGACACACGCACAACTCGGCACATCTCACTCTGCATGAGTTTCCATTTTAGTTTCTAATACCTCCGCATATTACAGGGCGTCCCAAAAAAAACAATCCTCCCCTTTTCCCAATTTATTTTCAGAACAGCCTAAGTAACATCAAAAAATGGCTTCGTAGATGCATAGAAGGATATCTTATGGATATCCTGTTGAAGTTTCTAGCAAATCCGTTCATCCAAGTCAAAGTTGTGATGTTAAGTTTGACCCCCTTATCATTTCACTCCATCGCAATGTAAAACCTATGGTGAAGACTGGATTTTCATGTCTCCTCGCCAGAAGCAAGAGCAGAATGCTAAAAATAGCTTGGTCAGTATGCAGTTTTGCATTGGAAATTTACCTCGTGTTGGAGTGAATTGATAGAGGGGTTAAACTTTGCCTTACAGCTTTGACATGGATTATCGGATTTGCTTGGAACTGCAACAGGTTATCTCTAAGATATCCTTCTATTTAACCATGACGTCATTTTAGATGTTATTTCAGCTGTTTTGGAAATATATTGGGAAAAGGGGAGGATTGCATTTTTTTTGGGACACCCTGTATAGTATGTGATCGCATTTTATGGCAAACCAATAAGTTTCTATTTTGCCAACTTCCAAAAGACTGAATTTGAAGATAGATACCGACTTCGCTATCAAATCATACAGGAGTCTGTGATCAGGAATTGTTATGACCCACCGTAACTGCTCATTTACTCACAGGATTGGATGGTCTAATCCGTGCAGAACAATGATCCATCCATATGTAATTCTGTGTAATTTGAGTCATTACAATTAATGCAATTGTGTGTACACACACAACATACTTAGAACTACGTACGGAGAGCACTGCATAATGCTTAAGTCAATTTTGACTTTGGTGTATCGCCGGGGTATATCGACACATACACATACACATATATATACATACATATATATATATATATATATATATATATATATATATATATATATATATATATATATATATATATATATATATATATATATATATATATTGGACATGCTTAGATTAGGTATGAATATGCTTAAAAGAGGGAGCTAGTAGGCCTTAATGGATTGGTTATTATCTATACTTGATGAGTTACAGCCAGTTAAAGATAAAGCATTAAGGCATTGAGTCCAATTAGGAGCTGGTGTATGGTTCGTAGTTGTTAGAAATAAGTGAGAACCCCAGGATGATGAGTTCCTTTTTTCCTAATCCTATATGCTAATTATAACGACAATATATAATGAGAGAGAAGAAATATAAGAACGAATGCTGCTTTGTACTTTCCATTAAATCATCATTTTGGCGAGTAAAACGTGTTTATTTTATTAGTTTAACAGCAGATAGAGAAAGAAGAAAAAGAAGAAGAAGAAGAAGAAGAAGAAGAAGTGCTAGATAGACCCTAAGGAAGAGTTGCTGTATGTTTTGTACCACACATCCCACGAGGCGAGGACAAGTAATCGTTCAGCATATCACATACACCATAGCTTCTTACGGGTCTATGTAACATTTAAATCAGTCTACTGCTCTCCACAACTTTAGGCCAAATAAAAGTCTGTCTACTCAACAGTTGGTTTACACAGCTTAGAAAGCAAAGCTTAATATGGCTACCGAAATCACAATTGTTCAACAATAGCATGCACCCCACACTTACCTAAGTCTGTTATTGGAGGAAGGCATCCAACTATAGCACACAAAGACAACGAAGAAGGAGAAGAAAAAGGAGTGGAAGAAGAAGAAGGTAAAAAGAACAAAAGCAATAATATATACGGGTAGAAGAAGAAAAAGAAAAAGTAGGATTTTCTATAAAGATCTTGGCGTCCTTTTCTCGTACTAAAATCCTATTTTCTATGTATCCATTATTATTCTTGGTCTAACTACCTAACCTTTAGAGACAGGCTGTAGTTCCTGGCGTTTATACCATGGTTAGTATGCGACACAGCTCTACCTATCTGTTTGCTGAGTGTTCCATCTCCTGCATGGGCTCCTAAAGGCACACGTTACTTACCATCAATTCCACATCAGTCTCAATTTTTCTAAAAATCTTTACTCGCTGAAAGGGATATGATGTTTACAGTACAGTCACTAAAATCATGTCAGATAACTAAAGATATTGTAGATATGTAGAGAATACATGATTTATATATTTGAATATAAGATTCGTGTATTCTCAGTATATATGAAGAGAAACTTTTCGATACGGTGATTTGGATAATCCTGAAGTGTCGTATTTAGGTTGGTTTTTCTGTAAAGGTTATTACCAGTGGTGAAAGGGTTTGTACAACCACTGCATATTGCAGTACATCAAAATCTACCCCTATGCTCATCTCATATCCATAACCTTTCGTGTCTTTATCCTTTAAAGCACACAGTGGTTAAAATCACAGCCTGACAGTTTTGTGGATGTTTTGCAGGCAAAGGCATAGCCCACAGAACATTTGGAGGAGAAACACATTAATCAGAATATATATGTACCACTGACAACACACCTTCAAGCAAATGTCGAGTCATCTTAAATCGAAATTGTTTTGTAAAAGATATCATAGATCCGGACGACAATTCTATAGGCCCCATTAGAAGTTGAAAGCAGCACCTTTTCTGATTTTCAATAAAAAATCTATATGCAATGGTGATCAAATTTAAATGATGCAAAAATGAGGAAAGGGGATACTCTTCTATCTGTATTGATCTTCCCTCCACCTGTGTGGAATTAAATGGTTCCTGTGGCAATCATTGTGCAAAGGGACTCCTTTTGAAATCTCCTTGCATGTTGTTTTTTCTTCAGTCGTCTGAAATAAATTAATTTGAACTCCATTTTCATGACTTTCTGACCTTTTGTGACCTAGTTAGCATTGCTTAAAGTATACTTAAACACACATTTTGAGAAGTGAATCACTGTGTTGTGTCAATCATTGAAATATCTATAGTCATTTTAGTCTCCCCTATCCCAAAATAAACTTTTCTTTCTGGATGATGAGAAAGGAAGTCAAATTTTCTCGCTTGGTGCCAGGTTAAAAAAGCCTACACTGATGTTTATTAATAGTGGAATAGCAAGTTCGATTTATATGCACGGTAATATTGCATACATCTCATGCACACTTACCCCTCCCATATTTTTTAGCTCTTAGTATAACAGGTGTCTGTATTCAGAAGGAGTATGTTGCCTAACCTCCAACTCAGTATTGCAAAAGATGAGAATACCTAATTCCAACACCTGATTGTTTACCCTGTAGTGAACCTTGAGACGGCAATCACGCAGAATATGATGTGAGAACAGACCAGGGAGAACCAACCTGTAATGACTAGGATTTATGACAGGGAACGACCTATGTCTTGTGCAGGTCTTAGTGTACGTGAAGTCCACTAGAGGTCGCTGTTGGTCCCTCGTATAGGTCAAGAACCGTCTTCTTAATGTGAACACTGAGAGGGTTCAGTCACAGGAATTGCATACAGATTTCCCGCAATGGCTAGTACTTGGCTTTACTAAGGGAAGCTGCTACGCGGCATCATTTTAGAATACTTAAATACTTGTTTTTTGTTGTTGTTGTTTTTGTTTTTCTTTTGTGCAATTTCCAATTTCCACATGTATCTTTTAAAACTAACCATAATTAAAACTTTATCAACCATACACTATATACTGTATTGTTATACCTCACGTGAAGATCGTAAGCCGTGATTGGCTAACTGAGGTACACCATTCCATGCAGTTGTGCCCTAAGAGGCTGCGGTACACAATCTAAGACTTCTCACGAAAAGTTCCCTCCCGATGCTGGTGACAACTACCGGCGAAAGTGCGAGTCATCAGACCTTGACCTCATTACTTTCAAGAAATTCCTATAACTCGACAAATATTGAAAATTCTTAAAAGCCAAAAAAGGGCAAATTCTGAATAACGTAAGGATACGTGTTCATGCGTGAATACATAAATGTATTAGATTTCATCAGCACATACATAATACTGCACAAAACGTTAAAGAATAACTTCCTGAAAATAACTGCTCATGAGAAAGTGCTGCATTATCGATGGGCTAATCACTGAATGCCTGATAGGATAGACCTCTGATTCACTGATGGGCTCTTAAAACAGAGGTATTTTAGGCCTTATTCGTAAGCAGCTAAACTTCTCACTTATTTTCCAAGCCGCTTGGTAAGTTACCGTTGATTGAACTCTTATTGTCCAAGCGGCTTGGCAAATAGCCTCAGCCTATATCATATTTATATTTATGAAATACACCAGAATAGGAAGCCTTATTAGTTGAATCCATTCACTATGAATTCAATATCTAAATAATGTTGCAATCGTTAAGGAAGCTTAATAGCTTGTTTATCTATTAGGCAATTTTCCTGTTAGGGCATAGAACATAAATGGGAAACTTCTCCTATTGAAATTCTTTCTAGTTATTTTTACCTTTTTAAGTCATGCATATTCTAAGAAATTATGATTATTGGATCATATTCCTTTCGACCTTCAAATGGTAGGATCTAACATCGCCATGATCATCTGAAACTCACTTATTGATTTAAGATCTATACAATTAAATTATCTGTAGGCCTGCCATTATATTCTTTTTATTTAATAACTACTACTTCTAATTAATTACATTCTTATTCTTTCATAGTAGCATGGCTTTTTATACTTCTATCTGAATAATTCATTTTGAATTTTAAAAGACACAAACTATCAAATATGAACAGGAAATACATTTAGAAGATGAGGGTTCAACTAACATGCACGAGTATTTTGATAGACCATAGAAGCGATACAGATAATGAATGTTTGGCAGTAACATTGGATAGGAATATATTTATACATTCTCAAAGTTAGGCAAATAGTTCTGTAAGATGACATCCATATGCAGAAAATATGCAAAAATAAAAGCAATAGTTTTAATGACTCTTTGCAAAAAGTGTGTAATAGTAATCACACAAAGTCATGACAAGAAAAACAAAACATGCATATATTAAAAAATTGAGCCAACGTATTTCACTAATGGGGACAAATTCAGATTATAGTTTTAACCCTTTTCTTATAATCAAACCAAGTGCGGCTGTCTAGGCCATCGCTGAGCAGGATAAGAGACCAAATACAACAAAAATTTACATTTACACAGTCTTGCACACAAACAGAAATATATTTTGACTGCATGTTGAATTTCACCAAAACATTTTCGCTGCTTACATACACTTTGGCTATCGCATATTCCTGTATTTGTTTGAAATTTGTAAAAATATATAGGTAAAATTATTTCTTTTTTCAATCTTGAATATGTTCCAAAGCTATGTACTCTTTTTTCCATAACTTTTAACACAAAATAGGAAAGAATCTAATAAAATTTGAAGGGTGCAAAGATTAGAAAAAGTGTATATCCTTACCCCTGTATTCATCTTTTTTCTACAGTTGCGGACTTTGATGGTCACCGGTCCATATTTGTGGACAGGATTACCACTTGAAATCATTATGTTTCCTTTTTCAGTAAAAATTATCCATGCATCCTACACCCTGTCGATAGGGTACTTTTGATGTGCTTAATGTATTCTCCATCAGAATTTTGGAATTTTGTTTTTCTTTACTTCTTCTGCAATATTGCAGCTAAGATAAGAAATAACCCCATCGGCTACTTTACGTTGGAATGCAAAGCTAGAATTTGGGTCATCTCGATTTGCTGATGATCGAGGCATTGTATACAATAATCCATAGACCACAAAGGGTTTAGGTTGATCACTGATGTGACGGAAATAGACCAGACAGCATATGCCAGCATGTTGTTTGTAACTCATTTACACATGGTCTGACACATAACTAAATATCTAGTAAAACTAAGCAATATTAAGAAGATATGTTACTAATAGTTATCGCTCTTGTAGGTTTAGTTAACCCTCTTGACATATTGTTCAACTATTGGCCTATTTGATGAGTTAGTTCTGTTGAGTTCTGTGTAGTTATCAGGCCATGAATCTACTCCAAATGAAAAGGGATACCATAGAAACCAGGAAGTATAATCCCATTTCGCAATTCTGTTATTGAATAGATGACACTCTTCGAACACACTGCATACACAAAGACATCTGTCAAACATGGGTCCTGTTAGCGCTCTACTTTTGACCGTCTGTCTGGCGAACCTGGTCTCCTCACAGTCAACAGAGATGGACAGTGGTCAGTGTGAGCAGAGCAATGCTGTCATATATGACATCGCGGAGGATGGAAAGGCCACAGGGTCTGATGTTCGAAGGCTGAGAGAAGAATTGGCGAGGGTGGAAAAACAGCAACAACGTCTCTCTACAGTCATTGACGATATCAGGCAAATGGTAATGAAGATCCATTCCACTCTAGCTAATGGATCATCCCAAATGCTGAAGGAGGACCATTCCACCACTGTCAACGTATCATCACAGCGATGTCCAGAAGAGTTCCTATACCGCAACTCCAAACTCGGGTCTTGCTACTTTCTCAGCAGTACTGCACTGAGCTGGAATGACGCAGCTGAGGACTGTATCCACCGTGGCTCGTACCTGGCAGAAATTCAATCCGAGGAAGAAAATGATTATCTGCGACCGTTGGTAGCAGGTACTTATTATTGGATTGGTGGAAACGACATTGAAACAGAGAATGTGTGGGTCTGGAAGAACAGTGGCATGCGTTTCACATACACTAACTGGCATTTGAATAGTCCAAATGGAGAACGTGAGCAAAACTGTCTAGCACTTTATGAAGATGAAACATGGACTGATGGTCCATGTGATATGGCGGTTAACTACATATGTGAGATGAAAGGCCAATGAGGAAGTGAGACAGGTATGAGAGACGTTTCCCTTCAGTTGCCCACCAGCTGTATGGCATCCAGCCTCACACATGCCATGATTAAAGCTTGATGGATTCCTCTCTGTTATAAAAGCATGTTTTGAAAGAGTTGAGGGAGAACCGTTTCGTATTTCACTATGGACACTAGCTCGAATTGCCGGAAGGAGGAACATAACCAGGAAGAGTTTCTAACCATACATCAACTGTTTATCACATGACAGACAAGTGACTTATACAAGGCCTTATTTAGATTAAGATGATAGTGAGTTCATAGGAAGGTTCTTACACGAACACTGTGATGTGATGTTATATGACATTCCAATGTTAATTCATATAGTAGTTACATGGTAATTGCAGATCAACTGAGCTTCAGTCACATGTATGGCTCAAAATGCTCCATTTACGATACCAGACTAGATCAAAACATAATGAGCCCCAGTGACTGCTGGGAACGTTAGTAAGGCAGCCAATAGAACAGTGGTCAGCAGGTTTACTGAAATGCTACAAAAGTAGTGACATAATATTATATTATTTCAACATATATTAATATAGTGCAACACTAGAATAGTCAAGATAGATAGTACAGATAGCAAGTATCCATAACGTCAAGAGGGGATCGGCAGTGGCCTAGCGGTTACGATGCCTAGCCTCTTGCTATAGTCTCTAAATAACTGGAAAAAATGACAATAACTTTTGTAGTGGTTGGGTGTGTAATGGATATCTGTCAATAAAAAGCCTATTTTGTTAGAAGATGCGAAGAGCAGTTTTGATTTCATGTTCGATGTATTAATCTTAAGGAAGATATCCATGACTAATACTATATTCGTGTTCCCTGACATCTAATTGAACTGGATATTACTGACTTAATTTTATGACTTAGTATTTGTAATTTTGCACACACACACACACACACACACACACACACACACACACACACAACCCGGCGCATTTCACTATGCATGAGTTTCCTTTTTAGTTTCAAATACCTCCGCATATGATAGTATCTGATAGCATTTTATGACAAACCAATAAGTCACTACTTTGCCAACCACTATGGAACAGAACTTGAAAGTAGATACCAACTTTGCTATCAAATACTACAGGAGTTTGTGTCGGGTGATCAGGAATTGTTATGAAGGAGTTTCCACACCGTATCTGCTCATTGACTCACAGGATTTGATGGTCTCGTACATGAACAACAATGATCCATCTGTGAGTAGTTTAGTGTAGTTTGAGTAATTACAATTAACACAACTAATACAATTGTGTGTACACTCACAACATACTACAAATACATACGGGGACCACTGCGTAATCGTAAAGTCAATTTTGATATTGGTATATCGACACACACACACACACACATATATATATATATATATATATATATATATATATATATATATATATATATATATATATATATATATATATATATATATATGTATATATATATATGTACATACTCATATACATATTCATGTATATATATAGTTTGACTAATGCCATTATTTATTGGGAAAGAAACAAAGATTTTAAAAGACAAATGCCACTTTGTACTTTCCATTGCTATTAACATATCTTGGTAAAACGTGTTTATTTCGTCAGATTAGCAGCAAATAAAAAAGAAGAAGAAGAAGATGTGATAGATAGAAAATAGGAAAGCGTTGTCGTATACTCTATACTAGAGATCGTACGAGGCGAAGCCGATTAATCGCTGGTAAATTTAACCTACACCACTGCTTCCTTATATCGGGTCTATGCAGCTTGTTTCACCGTCGACTGCTTTCCACAAATTTAGGCCTCGAATTCTTTCTGAGCGCGATGCTCAATGCCTTCAGGTAACACCTGGTTTAGACAGCTTTGAGAACAATGCCTTAGCTGCCGGTATGACAATGATTCAAAAATGTAATACACCCCATATGTTTCAAAGTGTGCAATTGGAGGAAGGCATCCAACTATGACATGCGCAGAAGAAGAAGAAGAAAAGGAAGAAGAAGAAGAAGAAGAAGAAGGAGACGAAGAAGAGGAAGAAGAGGAAGAAGAAGAAGAAGAAGAAAAGAAGAAAAAGAAGAAAAAGAAGAAGAGAAAGGTGAAGAAAAAGAAAAAAAAACTGATGAAGAAGAATAAGACGAAGAAATAGACGAACAAAGGCTAGAAGTGGTTGGAGAAGATGAAAAGGATGAAAAACAAGAAAAAGAACAAGAACACGAAGAACAGGAAGAAGAGGAAGAAGAAGAAAACGAAAAAGAAGAAGTGGCAGCATTTTATATAAAAAAATTGGCGTCCTTTTCTTTTGCTAAAATCCTGTTTTCTATGTATCCATTATTATTATTGGTCTAACTACCTAACCTTTAGAGACAGGCTGTAGTTCCTGGCGTTTATACCATGGTTAGTATGCGACACAGCTCTCCCTATCTGTTTGCTGAGTGTTCCATCTCCTGCATGGGCTCCTAAAGGCACATGTTACTTACCATCAATTCCACATCAGTCTCAATTTTTCTAAAAATCTTTACTCGCTGAAAGGGATATGATGTTTACAGTACAGTCACTAAAATCATTTCAGATAACTAAAGATATTGTAGATATGTAGAGAATACATGATTTATATATTTGAATATAAGATTCGTGGATTCTCAGTATATATGAAGAGAAACTTTTCGATACGGTGATTTGGATAATCCTGAAGTGTCGTATTTAGGTTGTTTTTTCTGTAAAGGTTATTATCAGTGGCGATAGGGTTTGTACAACCACTGCATATTGCAGTACATCAAAATCTACCTATATGCTCATCTCATATCCATAACCTTTCGTGTCTTTATCCTTTAATGCACACAGTGGTTAAAATCACAGCCTGACAGTTTTGTGGATGTTTTGCAGGCGAAGGCATAGCCCACAGAACATTTGGAGGAGAGACACATTAATCAGCATATATATGTACCACTGACAACACCCCTTCAAGCAAATGTCGAGTCATCTTAAATCGAAATTGTTTTGTAAAAAATATCATAGATCCGGACGACAATTCTATAGGCCCCATTAGAAGTTGAAAACAGCACCTTTTCTGATTTTCAATAAAAAATCTATATGCAATGGTGATCAAATTTAAATGATGCAAAAATGAGGAAAAGGGATACTCTTCTATCTGTATTGATCTTCCCTCCACCTGTGTGGAATTAAATGGTTCCTGTGGCAATCATTGTGCAAAGGGTCTCCTTTTGAAATCTCCTTGCATGTTGTTTTTTCTTCAGTCGTCTGAAATAAATTAATTTGAACTCCATTTTCATGACTTTCTGACCTTTTGTGACCTAGTTAGCATTGCTTAAAGTATACTTCAACACACATTTTGAGAAGTGAATCACTGTGTTGTGTCAATCATTGAAATATCTATAGTCATTTTAGTCTCCCCTATCCCAAAATAAACTTTTCTTTCTGGATGATGCGAAAGGAAGTCAACTTTTCTCGCTTGGTGCCAGGTTAAAAAAGTCTACACTGATGTTTATTAATAGTGGAATAGCAAGTTTGATTTATTTGTACGGTAATACTGGATACATCTCATGCACACTAACCCCCTCCCCTATTTTATTAGCTCTTAGTATAACAGGTGTCTGTATTCAGAAGGAGTATGTTGCCTAACCTCTAACTCAGTATTGCAAAAGATGAGAATACATAATTCCAACACCTGATTGTTTACCCTGTAGTGAACCTTGAAACGACAATCACGTAAAAGATGATGTGAGAACAGACCAGGGAGAACAATCACCTCTAATGTTTATGACGGGGTGAAATGAATGTCTCGTGTAGGTCTTAGTGTACGTGAAGGGCACTAGAGGTCGCCGTTGGTCCCTAATATAAGTCAAGAACCATCTTCTCGAGGGTTCAGTCACAGGAATTGCGTACAGATGTCCGTCAATGACTCGCACTTGGCTCCACTAACTGGGAAACTGTCATGCGAAATCAGTGCTACCATTTCATTTTTAGATACACTTGTCGGTTGTGTTGTTATTGTTGTAACTGTTGTTGTGTTTGTTGTGTTTGTTCTTTTTCGAATGGAGACTTCACTTGATGAAGCTGTGCATCTACATAGCATGTAAAGAATTAAAACTGCATTGACCATACAAGATAAACATGTGATATATAAAGGCTTATGTAATTTTCGAATTGCGATGATACACAATAGAGTTGTAATACTTGAACAAAGGGAAATTGATTATAAGGCATTAAGCTTGTGATAATTCAGCATGTTTCATAGATGCCTTCCTTTTGTGGATCCATGTTAACTAAGAAATTGAGCTATGGGATGGTGTGGAAATGGTTAGCATTTTCATTTTGTGAAAATGCACATCTATTGTAATCATGATATTATATGCATCATATGCAAAAGGGCAGGAATGCATTCTGAATTAAGAGTATATATATATATATATATATATATATATATATATATATATATATATATATATATATATATATATATAATATTGTCATTTGATATTGCGCCCTTTCCATATAAACATGATCAAAGGCGCATTACATTCGTTGTCAAAGGATAGATGTTGATATCCACATAGTTATTTGATAAATACATCTTTGAACATATGTGTTTTCAGTTGTCGTTTGAAGATTGCCACACTCCCAGCTGCCCGAATATTATTTGGGAGCTGATTCCATAGTTTTGGGGCACAGGCACTAAATGATCTGTCACCGTAGGTTTTCATGTTGGTTCTCGGCTCGCAGAGTAAGTTCTTGGATGTTGATCTCAGTGTCCGTGGTGGGACATACTCTTTCAGCATTTCCCTCAGGTAAGAGGGTGCAGTTCCACGCCAGGAGCAGAATCTTGAGTTAATTCTCTTCCTGGCTGGTAACCAGTGAAGTTCCTTTAGTACTGGAGTGATATGGCTATACTTCTTTGTGAGCGTGATCACCCTGGCAGCATTATTTTGTACTCTCTGGAGCTTACATATTAGCTCTTCAGGTATTCCACAGAGAAGTCCATTGCAGTAGTCGAATCTTGATATATATATATATATATATATATATATATATATATATATATATATATATATATATATATATATATATATATATATATATATATATATATATATATATATATATATATATATATATATATGTGTGTGTGTGACTGTGTGTGTGTGTGTGTGTGTGTATAAATAACATCGCTCACTGATCTCACTTGCTTCATGAGGAATCTGACGGAGTTTTGCAGGAAGGATCAATTCCTAGCAAAATGCTTTAAAATGCGATATATTTCTTCGGGTGGCACCTAAATTCCAATATCCCCGGGGCATTCAAACCATTTTGTGTGAAGAGAAGTCTTGAGTTTATTCATCCCAATACAATTTGAAAACATAGAGATGATTGGTTCTTTTAAAATTGGAAATTATTATCTGTACGAAGGCAAGGAAGCATGATTTACATGGTGCATTAAAGTTGTGGAACTACGCTTTATATTGTTATATTTTTGATCAATGTTGAATCCTTTCTGTAGTGTTACGTTTATTGAAGATCTATAAATACAGGACCTTTTTACAATAACATCACCAGAATTTATGACAGTATAACTGTGAGGTAAGATAGTAGCATCGCAAAGTGAAAACGAATGCTAATGTACATACTGTAAGCACACACATCTCTTCTTGCGCGAGAGATTTAGTACAAAAACAGTAAAGATGAAGCTTTAAAAAGTGTGAGACACTACTCGTTATGATTTATTTAGAATTTATGTTTAGTTCATTTATATGTCTTTTATGTTATTATGTTCAGTTTGCATGCATAGTTACGATATTAGTTTGCACTAGTGTGTATTATGACTTTTCTTTTCATAGTATATGA
>OZ012698.1:35513317-35548048 GCA_963942565.1 Maea johnstoni
TCTGATATAACCCCAAGATAACTTTCACACAATTCTTCGCTCACAATGAACATACAAAGCCAAACACTGCTTCGGTTTGTAAAAGAACTGACACCGACTGCAACGAAACAAACCTGAAATAAAAACTGTACTGTCTGGATTTAAATCACCATGTGTATGTATACGTACTTGATAACCTCATCTGACCTGCGGCTCTATATGTCAGCAGCGCCATGTAAGCAATGGGCTTATCTTTGAACTCTGCATTGATACGCTGTTGTGTTTGATATCTGAGCGCGGAGGCCGACAGGTTATATAGATAGCTATCACCAGATACTACTACTCATCTATAGTTCATACGGGGGTGATTCAAGGGGGTACACGGTGGTACCAAGACCCACCGCCAGGGGGCTATGACGAGGGATCCCTGAATACCAACAGTCATATATAGTTCATACAGTGGTACCCACACTCGCCGCCAGGGGGCTATTAGTATGAAGTACATATCATGTCAATACAAATTTATTTTTTTCCATTTAATTTAACCTATACCTATCCAATTTCTACAACAAGTTGTCTTTAGATGTTAGGAAATGCTTCTTTTAAAAAGGAAAATAACGAGTGTTTGTTAGATAATACATGTATTTACTTGTCCATATCACGTTAAGTTGCTTCGAACGGTTTTGTCGTTCTGGACATGTGTCTATTTCTAAAATCAGCATACGGACAGGAAAGTGGTGTAAGGTTTTCATTGGAATAACACTGACACAAAAACTATCGATACTCCTGTCAAGGAAACAGACCGATCCACAATGTGGATATTACAATGGCCAGCCCTAATCGGATGGCACAATGGCCTTTGGCGTTGCCACTGACTAATCGCTATCTCTCACTACTACCGGGTTAAAATCCCAATCGAGGCAAGTGAGAAAGTTTCCAGCGACTTGGTGTTAATCGATGATTTTTCCTGGGTACTCAGATCTTACAAATGCCTAGTCATGATTAAGCCTAAATATGACAGAAAAAAATAGCAATCGAAATTCCAAATTCCAGATATTACAATTCCGCTCTTCTCTTTTTCTGAAACCTGCCTTTGGTAAGATATGTTTAGTGAATAGTCTAGAGCACTTATGCTTTTAAGGTGTGAAGGTTTCCACACACTTAAAATGTTTAGATGGGATCCACTAGGACATAAATTATCTTTTTCTTCTACACACCCTGTACCTTTCCTTATTATAATATTACCTATAAGATTTTATATGATGAGATTTTGCCTCCTCATATAGTTCCATTATACGTTATTTATCGTTCTGTTATTTATTTAAAATATTACTGTTCACTATATGACAAATGGTGTATACTTTTGTAATTTTTATTACAGTCAATAAATATACATACATACAATACCTGTGAACTATATAAAGTCATGCGGGATAGAATGTACCCTAGAAAAGGGGCAGCTTTTCCATTAGAATAATACAAATACACAAATTTCGTACATACACCAAGATAACAGACCAATACACCTTTTGAATATCAATTGCTACCTGGAATATGTAAAGTCACACTGAATAAAAAATCGTCTTTAGCATAGAAAAGGTGGCAAGGTTTCACATGGAATAAGACTAAACGAAAATAAATTTAGCCAAGCCGAATAAAATCTGTACCTAACCGAGAAAAGGTTGTAGGGTTTTCAATGGAATAAGACTGACGCAAAAAGTTTCGATGCGTATACACTTATCATGATAATTGACCAATTGATTACGTGTGTATCACACTTGAAACCTGTGATATGTGAAGTCATACCTCATGCTCCAAGTAGGCTGTATAGAGTAGGATTGAGACATTTTGAACGGCACGTTTGTAGCGTTAACCCCTTCACACTCAGAGTTCCCCAGGAAAGTATCGTCTGCTATTTTCATACTTTTGAAAATAACTTGGAAATAAAGCAAATTATCACAAAATATTTGAAGGAGAGTTGTTGGTGATATTCTGATAAAAAATTCTCCTTCAAATATTTTTGATAAAAACGCTTTTGTGAGGAAAATATCAACAAAATAGTCAGGCCTGTTTTGGCCGCTCTGAGTGCCAATGGGTTAAGTATGTCATTGACCCTGTGCAATAACATATACACTTTCCTGGCCCGATGCTTATTTTAGGGCGGATATTTAAAACATATATTATCTAAAATAAATGGAATTATACAATTCAATTGGACTCGTGGGCGACAGTGGCTAAAAATGCCAACAATTATCATTTTACTATCACACGATTTGTTCGATGCTGGTATCGATTCAAAACCTTGAAAAGCAGATGAATAGAAAAAATGTTTTTTCGAAAATGATAAATGAATTTTATTGCGTCAACAGGGTAGCCTACTATTGCTTTTAATCTTAAGTCCATGCTTGCCAGTATGAACCAGTATTGCATCAAACAAATATATGAACGATTAAACTTTGGAAAAGTACTTGACAATATATCATGAAATTTGACATATTATGGAAATAAACATATATAACCGTGATAATTATGATTGAGGCGTCAATGGAACCGGTAAATTCAAAATCTGGTATTGGTTAAATGTATTGCAAACGACGTATGGATAATTTGCCTGCTTGCACAATCGGATATTGTCATAAAAATGCTCCCTATGAAATCCCTCATTAACTTATTTTTGGACCCTCAACTCGATTTTAAATTCTGTAAGATGATAAAGGTAAAGGTATTCGGTTTATAGTCTTGTATCCACCGAACCGCTCACACGACCTTCCTCCCCTAGCAGGCACTGTACACACGGAAACTGTTTCAATCCCCCGGGGGATATTCCAGAGCAATTAGCAGCATATAACGCACTGCCTTATCTATGCTAGGTACCCATTTTACGGCTGGGTAGACTGAAACAATTTCGAATAAACTGTCTTGTCCAAGGACAGACCAAAGTGCCATGGCCGGGAATTGAACCAGCGACCCTCTGATTACTACTCCGACACCATACCAACTGAGCTACTTTGTCCCCATAATACTAGAGACTAATGTGTACATTCTTGTGTAAAGTTTGACTGAATATCTCAGGGATTTACACAGAATTACAAAAAAAAATGTGAAAGGAAAAGTTGTTTATTAGGTTTAAGCTAATTTTACTTTCTTCTTTACAAAATCATCGCGAAAAATCATCATTACAGCAGGTTATCCGTGATTTGTTTAACGTAATGATACCCTCAGCGACCAAAAAGTAGGTGGTCAATTTTAATAAAATGCATAAGCATATTTCTGTAAGATAATAACCAATAACTCTTCTTCAAATATTTTGTTAAATCATAATTAATTCCGGAGTTATTTTCCAAAGTCTCTTAGACCCAGACGAAAATTTCTGGAATAACTCTTAAGAATTTATGGGTCAAGTGTATTGTGATAAGTAAGTAAGTGAACTCAATGTGCAGACCCTGTTGTGAGGGTGAGTTGACGGGGGTGCACTGTGGTATTTGGAAGCGCTCGTATTATCACCTGTGTTATGACAGCACAAGGTCTTCTACAGATGCTTTAAAGGCACAATCTCACAAGCTACCAGACACCTAGAAAGGTATGTGTTTATTGACATCTCAGTTATCATTAAAACCCACAGCAAGGTATAATGGTAGATTTATGATTCTAGCAATACGGAAATGCCATCGTGATGACCAGTCAAAAGTACATGTAGACCACTATGGATTTGGACTTTGCTTGCAATAGCAGTGCAGGCTGGTGTGGCTCTCTCTGCAACCAAACACTGACCGATATACAATACTACTAGTATGTATATCTATGAACGTACACGTACTCATGATGCGTTATACCATCTATTAGTTCGTGAACTGAAGTATTGTATAGGAATATTTAAGTAACAACATTTTACAAGACTTATGCCGTATCATCAAATATTGTGTCATATTACAGTCTATATATATATATATATATATATATATATATATATATATATATATATATATATATATATATATATATATATATATATATATATGGACAGCACGACGAAGTATTGATAGTGGTGTTAATGTACTGATTTGTATTCCGATATGACTCTCTGTGCTGACCTTCATAGAATTTCAGTAACCTTTCACATTGTTAAAAACCTTTTCATTAATATTTGTTGGATTATGTGACTTTCTTAATGTGTGTGTGTGTGTGTGTGTGTGTGTGTGTGTGTGTGTGTCGCCGAGTGAAAGCGAGGATTCTTGACACCTACAAGACTCAGATAGCCATTTCCTTTCGGTATTGATATTCTAGTTAACACATACTCGATGTAATTCTAAAAGATAGATAAAGATAAAGGGTAGAGGTGACTTATTAATGACCACACACTATCAAGTCGACCTAGAAAAATGAATCATGTAACTCCTCTGAGGAAAATGTGTATGCATACGTATGTATGTATGTATGTATGTATGGACAGTATGTATGCATGTATGTATGTTTGAACGTATGTGATAGGTAGACGCCAAGGAAGCTGTGGTCATGTAATATACCCGAGGTGTTACGAGACGAAGCCAAGTAACCCCAAGGGTATCACATACACCACAGCTTCCGAGGGGTCTGTGCAGCTTGTACCACAGTTTTTTTTAATTTCAAATTGCACACATATGCAACAGGATTTTTATTCTCCATAGGCATGCATTCAGAAAATATTGGCATATATGACACATCAGTGTATAAAAACACTGATATAGCATTCTTGTATTGTCAAAGATTTACATCAAGAAACACAAACGTATAAAGAAAACATATTCAATCTCATTCTTGTAACATGTATGTTGTCAAAAGGTAGATTGTAAATACACAAACACAAGTCTCAACAGCATGGATTGATTACCAAAGTATGGTAACAAATTTGTAACTCTATATTAGGTACCAGCTGTTTTAAGTAGCGGGATCATTTCTAAAGCATTCTATAAGGATTTTTCAATCCTCATCAAAGTTAGATGTAAGTTTTTTAAGATTAATCTTTTGACATATTGTAAATACATTTCATCGCCTTTCTTTTTTTTTTGGTGTATCACATCTTCGATACTGATAATAATGATGAGTTTGAAGTGGTTATTGCATTTTTCACCATATATTTTCTTAGTGTGAGAGATTTTAAAATGTGGATAATGTAAGCTTTTAACCCTATTTTCTGTTTCTTGCCATAAATGTATGGCATTTGGACACTCCATATATACATGCTCAATAGTTTCCAACTCATTGCGAAAAAGACAGTTTGGTGTTGTCGAAATACCCACAGTTGACTACTTTCCACCAATCACAGGCCGAGAAAAGCTTGGCAGAGCACTCTTGCTAAGTTCCCTTGGGTAAAACCTTTGGGTTTAGGTAGCTTAGAAAACATATATATATATATATATATATATATATATATATATATATATATATATATATATATATATATATATATATATATATATATATATATATATAAACATATATATATATATATATATATATATATATATATATATATATATATATATATATATATATATATATATATATACATATATATATATATATATATATATATATATATATATATATATATATATATTAATATATATATATATATATATATATATATATATATATATATATATATATATATATGTATATATATATATATATATATATATATATATATATATATACTCATCTGATTTACTATGTTTTCTCTTGTAAGAATATCATGCCAGGAAAAGTAGCATCTTATGGCCTCGAACTTGAAGAAACTATTCCTGAGAATCAGGAGGTTCCTGAGATTACCAGCAATGGAAGAACAGAACGACGCGCATCCACCGCCGTGTTCAGTGTATCGAGGGACAGGAAAATATCCGTGTTTGATCATAAAGTAAGCCGGCGTGAGGCCTTTAAACTGGAGGAAGACAGAAAAGAAGATGAATTAAGGTAAATATTTTCAAAATCGAATATGCGTCATTGAATATCTTGGGGACTAGTTTTAACTATTGCTGTCTACTACTACTACTATAACTTCTACTACTACTACTACTATTGCTGCTGCTGCTACTGCTGTTGCTACTATTAAAACTGTCACTACTGCTACTACTACTACTACTACTACTACTACTACTACTACTACTACTACCGTTGGTGCTGCTCGTGCTGTAGCTGCCATTTCTACTACTACTACTACTACTACTACTACTACTACTACTACCACTATTGCTGCTGCTGCTGCTATTGCTGCTACTATTACAGCTGTCACTACTACTACTACTACTACTACTACTACTACTACTACTACTACTACTACTACTACTACTACTACTACTGTTGCTGCTGCTGCTGCTACTACTACTACTAGTACTACTACTACTACTACTACTACTACTACTGTTGCTACTGCTCGTGCTGTGGCTGCCATTTCTACTACTACTACTACTACTACTGCTATTGCTACTACTACTACTACTACTACTACTACTACTACTACTACTACTACTACTACTACTACTACTACTACTACCACTATTGCTGCTGATGCTGCTGCTATTGCTGCTACTATTACAGCTGTCACTACTGCTACTACTACTACTACTACTACTTCTACCGTTGCTCCTTCTCGTGCTGTGGCTGCCATTTCTACTACTACTACTACTACTACTACTACTACTACTACTACTACTAATACTATTGCTGCTGCTGCTATTGCTGCTACTATTACAGCTGTCACTACTACTACTACTACCGTTGCTCCTTCTCGTGCTGTGGCTGCCATTTCTACTACTACTACTACTACTACTACTACTACTACTACTACTACTACTACTACTAATACTATTGCTGCTGCTGCTATTGCTGCTACTATTACAGCTGTCACTACTACTACTACTACCGTTGCTCCTTCTCGTGCTGTGGCTGCCATTTCTACTACTACTACTACTACTACTACTACTACTACTACTACTACTACTACTACTACTATTGCTGCTGCTGCTATTGCTGCTACTATCACAGCTGTCACTACTACTACTACTACTACTACTACTACTACTACTACTACTACTACTACTACTGTTGCTGCTGCTGCTGCTGCTGCTACTACTACTACTACTACTACTACTACTACTACTACTACTACTACTGCTACTACTACTGTTGCTACTGCTCGTGCTGTGGCTGCCATTTCTACTACTATTACTACTACTGCTTCAGCTGCTGCTGTTGTTGCTGCTGTTGTTGCTGCTGCTGCTGCTTTTATATTGAGAAATACAATAGTAATATGATAACGCATTGTCCATCACCAATTTCCTCATCAACGACTGCATTATATTCATCATCATCATCATCACCACCACCACCAGTCATGCACTTTAACATTCTACTGACGTATCGGTGCTTTTGTTACATGAAAAGTCCCCATGTTATACCAGGAATTGCTTGGAATGGCCCTTGTCTATACCATACAGTAACCTTTGTTCACATGCATCAAGTTAACCTTAGTATAAGTGTGGATACCTGTGCACACTATATCATTTATCTCGCTAATTGCTGCTTTTAATTCCAACATTTCATCGTCTATGTGTATAAATGAGAGGAAAGGGTATTATTCAGGCATTATGTCATCACTATTATAATAAATACTATTGACTACCTGGATATGTGTGTGTGCCTTGTTCACCTCTGAGTACCTTCGACCTCTGAACATAAAGGTGAACCTTTTGAGGGTGGATAATGACTTTGCATACTTCAAAGTGGTACTACCATTCTCTCAGGCGTTTGTGGTTATAATTTTAGTAAGCCTTGTGAATATACAAATAAGCATTAAAGCTTACGGTTTTAAAAATATCATCCGCATATTATGAAAAATTAATTTGGAAATGTATTGAATGAACACAAAGCAAAAGTTCGCTTGCTACATGTATTATAGCGGATTTTGTTTTATAAATGCAGCATTAACATATGTTTCTTATTGTATCTTATTCACATGAATAGTTACACATAACCAATTTTAACTGAATCAGGAAGATTATATTTCATTCAGGGCCATTTAAGGTATCAAGACACGTATACCTTTATATTCGTAAAACTGCATGAAGAAAGAACGAATAATAGTTACATAATGATACTAATAATAAAATGATAAGAAGAAGAAGTAGACGAAGAAGAATGATAACAATAATAATAATAACAATAATGATAATAACAATAACAATGATAATAATAATAAAGATAATAATAATATTGATGATAATAATAATGATGATATAATAGTATAATGATATAATCCATATAAAGTCTCACTCAGTTAAACATATTACAGTCAAGTAAAAAAAAAGCATGTTCAATATACTGACTACTCTATAAAGAGTTATTAGGGACATCAAAACAAACAGTTATTGCATATCACATCTAAACAATTCTTGTTTATAGGTTCATTGAGATTTTTGAAAAGACTTTTTATCTTTTTTGTTATTAAAATAATTGACTTGATAGCAAGAGCATTTTCTAAATCCCCCACAATGATCTTTCCATTGGATAGATGGTAGTTCCCCATTCCCAGTTCACTTTATCCTGTTGTTCACACAGTCCCAAAGTTCCCTCGACACTTTACATTCAAGTAGCATGTGCTCTACTGAGTGAACTTGATTATGGCAAAAGTCACACACGTTTGGGGGTTTAATAACCATTTTAAAAAGTTTCTCATTGGTGTAAAACCTATGGTGCAGTGTGCAGAACTGGATATATTTAAGATAGGTGTCCTTATAGTTTTGATGATGCTTCATGAACGATCTGCCTAGACTGATGGTCTCAATCTCAATGTCTGTATTGTCCTTCAATTTCTCAACAATATTGTCCAAAACATGTCCGAAAGAATCTTACATTCTGTAGTAAAGTTTGGAACAAACTTTTGCACTAATATTGAGTAGAACATTAAGATAACTGTTTGGGGGGGGGGGGGCAGATTCAGCATAAAGTCCAGTCCGTCCACTTTAACTTTTTAAAAGGTAACCAAGTTGTATTCTAAAAAAATGTTTCGACATTGAATATCTCCATGAATTTAATTAAGATATGAACATGGCTGTTTTGTATGACCTATCTGTTTTGTTCCAATTGGCATACTGCATGCTATCACTACATATTCTGATATGAAACAGTCATATTGTAGTTCTTTGTCCAATGATGGTCAGTCCTTGATAATAATGGAATCATTTCTGATTTAAAAGTTCAAATGATATTTTTCTATTGTTTTCAGATCATTTGGTAAGATAAGCCAACTGAGCTCTCTGTATGCCATCATAGTAATTGTCATCGCCTTTGTGGTGACCATAGCAGAGGCCTTACAGCGAAAGCAAACAGTTCACAGCACAGTCAATGCGGTAAGGGGGATAGATTACTTGTTTTACTAACTTGTTTATTGAATTGTATATTTGATTGATTAATTTTAGATGTTATTGATTTCCATCTATCGAATTCATTTCATAATGCCATTCACTTGATAAAGTCTATTCTTCATATCAGCTATTATAACATATACCATATACTAATTATATTACTACTACTACTACTACTACTACTACTACTACTGATGATGATAATAATAACAATAATAATAATAATAATAAAATTAATAATAATAATAATAATAATAATAATAATAATAATAAAAATAATAATAAAAATAATAATAATATGAATATTAATAATATTATAAATGATGATAATAATAATAATAATAATAATAATAATAATAATAATAATAATAAAAATAATAATAAAAATAATAATAATATGAATATTAATGAAAAATGTAGCAGTAGTAGTAGTAGTCGTAGTAGTTGTTGTTGTTGTTGTTGTTGTTGTTGTTGGAACGTGAAAAGTAGTAATAGTAGTAGAAGTAGTTGTAGTTGTTGTTATAGCACATGATAATGTAAATGCATATGGTGATAACCTAACACATCTAAAACCTCCTTCCTCCTGTATTCCAGGTATATCAATCACTTATGCAGATAGTTTCCACGTTATTTCTGATATTTCTCCAAATATACGAGATCCCTCGCTCACGCCGGATCCAAGAAGAGGAAGACACTAAGAACATTCAACATGCAGAGTGTATAAACGAGGCCAACTTCTCTATTCATGAGGAACACCGGAAAAGTATAGATGGCGCTCTGATGTTTAACGAGAACTCGTGCACTTTCGGCAGCACGGAGGCCATAATCGGATCAAATGAATCACATGCTGTATGTTTGTTTTATATTTTATTGATTACTAAATTATTTTTATAATTTTCAAAAAAAATTATATATACATATATATACATCGTATTCAAATTTTAAGTTGCAATCCTATACAGTTATTGTAAGAACGTTTGGTCCTATTATGGGAAGAACATGGAAGCACATATCACTTTTCATCTTGTTCTGTGTAATTTGATTGCATTTCTTTTGTTTATATTATTTTACTCGTCAGAGTTATTGTTACTATCATTACCATCATTTAAATTCCTACAACTTATTCCCTCGAGGTACATTTTCATGATCCTAGTCCATTGCAATAATAAGCATTCTCCACACCCTAGTCCAAGGCAGGTTACTTATCTGTACCACATGCTTCTCCGCTGCCCATTGTTATTATCAGTAGTAGTAGTAGTAGTAGTAGTAGTAGTAGTAGTAGTAGTAGTAGTAGTAGTAGTAGTAGTAGTAGAAGTAGTAGTAGTGGTATTAGTAGTTGTAGTAGTTGTAGTAGTAATAGTTGTAGTAGTAGTAGTAGTCGTAGTAGTAGTAGTAGTAGTAGTAGTAGTAGTAGTAGTAGTAGTAGTGGCAGCAGCAGCAGCAGTCTATTGACTTGTCTATACATGTACATTCTTACGTTGTTCAATCTGATCTTTCTTTTGATAGAATTCAGCTCATTCCGCAGTTCAAAGAACACGAAGTCAATCAAATGTAGCCTCGTATATTTTCGAGCACGAAGGAACAGATTTCTTCGTAAGGCTCGGATGTGTAGGTACGTATTGGTCCCATTCTAACATAATTTGGATATGCAAGGAAATATGGGTGCTTTGCTATCTGGGATGGATGAAACGAAAATATGTAATAATTAGCAGATATTCCATTATAGGGGATACTGAACTAATTTATTACGCAAAACACTAATTAACCCAACTGGAAAGATTGTATTCAATATAAGTCTTAAGAGGGATTCGAATCCTGGAATGTTTGTGGTGATACCTTGTGCATCAGGTATGACAACAATAAGTACACAGGTAAAAATTGACGGGCCGGAACGGGCCCGTTATATTGACAGGCCCGAACGGGCCCGTTACGTGCCCATTAACCTGTTATAACGGGCCCGTGACGGGCCCGTATAAATAATAAAAATAATGGGACCGTTACGGGTTTTCAAGCCTTGAAATGTCGATATATTGAGAGATCGAAAGACGGGCCCGTAACTGGGCCGTATGGGCCCGTGAACTTTTACCTGTGTAGGACATGACTTTAAAGCTTGCGCGTGAAGAACATCCAAAAATAGGAAAGATAACTGTATGGAATATCTGCATGTAGAGACAAAGCACGTTTATACAAACTGGTTGCTTTTCATTCGATCATTTGCCTCTCATAGAAGTACATGTATTTGTTTTTACCAACCACGTCAGAGAATATTATTCATAATTATTTTTGTTTTGCGTTTTAAGTATTTGTAATTAGTTGTTATGCGTTTCTGAGTTCTGCTATATGTGTTATATCAATCAATACAATAAATTCTTTCCATCGTAGGTGAATTGTGTTTAACATTTGGAATCTGTTACACAGGTAAAAATTGACAGGTCCAAACAGGTCCGTTATTTTGACGGGCCCTTTACGGGCTCAGAACCCGTAATAAGGGGCCCGTAACAGCCTCGTTATAACTGGCCCATCACGGATCTGTTACGGGCCCGTTATGACAGGCCCGTAAAAATAATGGGACCGTTACGAGTTGTCGATATATTGAGGGATCGGAAAACGGGCCCGTAACGGGCCCATTTGGACACGTACCCGTATCGGGGCCATACGGGCCCGTCAACTTTTACCTGTGTACAATTCGTTGGTAGGTACGTGAATGAAACCATATTTTCTCGTTGAATGTAAAATAGTTCATTCCATTTTCTCTTTTACTATAGTATTCGGCATAGGTTACCTAGTATTCCTGGGTCTGGAGATATTCACCGTGTACGATATCCGTCTACCCCCTGAATGCCGACCCAGGCATTCTATACGACAGATCACTGGAGTCGTCTTCATAGTCGTCCAGGCTTTCTTCATCTTCAAACACTACACGGTAAGCCTCTGCTAACCCTACCAATGCTCAGGTTACTTTCATCTGAAGCACAACGACGCTTTTGAAGTTCTTTGAAAACCATAGAAACCCTGTCATGTTGGTATTCATTGGAAAGCCCTCGCTGAGTGCTTTCATCTGAGTACCCATTTACCAGGATTTCAGTCATTTTTCAGTGTTTTTGCATAATTTGTATTGGCCAAATTAGCCAACAGCAGCATAAGGGTTAAGCGTAGAAAGCTGATAAGGAAAAGCCTTTGATGGTGTCGTTAGAGGTACGCGGGTAGTCTTGTTTCTTTGAGAAATATTCCCTTGCGTTCATTAGGCGAATTAGAATCGTGTTTCCTATTCATCTGAGGGATTCCCCCATGGCTGAGTGGTCTTCCCCAATCCATAAGTACTGCTCACAATCGCCAAGGTCCGCGGTAATAAGATTCTCCTTAAAATAATGTATTCTTCCTCATTTTTATTTGGTAATAGAGAAGAAATGTTTGTTCATCGTTTTGATCGAGTTACTCTATTAGATAAATGCAAAAAAAGTAGAAATTAAAAAATAAAGAAATGCAAATTAATGTCAGATTTTCAAAAGAATATGTCAAGGAGTGGAATAGTTTAGGCCATCAGTGTTATTCACTATATTTCTAAAGAACTTATTTTCAGCGAGAGTATATATTGGCCAATATATATTGTCAATTTAAAAAAAATTAATGATGTACTAGACTGTCAATGGCCCAAAAACTGTGAGATGTCATATTTTCTATTTCAATACTTTTACAGATGGATATTGTGATCCACAAACCAATTGTAAACTTTGGGTTTAAGCACATGGTTGCTACCAACTTCTCAGCCTGGCTGTTTATACTGGTACAGGAAACTGTAGAAGCTTTTGAACATCATGACGATAGTAAGTTTAAAATATATTTAATGTGCATTTCTTATGTTGTATTGTATTGTATGTTTATTGACTGTACTGTTTCGATACAAAACCATAGCAAATGCAAAGGTATAACTTGCAAAAGAATAGCAAAATAAACAAAGTACAAATTGATGTGTGTGTACCTCTCTCTCTCTCTCTCTCTCTCTCTCTCTCTCTCTCTCTCTCTCTCTCTCTCTCTCTCTCTCTCTCTCTCTCTCTATATATATATATATATATATATATATATATATATATATATATATATATATATATATATATATATATATATGTATATATATATATATATATATATATATATATATATATATATATATATATATATATATACATACATATATATACATATATATATACATATGTATACACATATACATATTCATATATATATATATATATATATATATATATATATATATATATATATATATATATATATATATATATATATATATATATATTCGCAAAATTCTTTGCACATATTTCTGTGCGTGTATTTAGTTTGTATTCTACTCATTGCTCATTGTTGATCGATATTGTTGATTTCAGAGACCGCGAACAAAACAAATTTGACGGATTGTTCAAAAGATAACCTTGCCGTACAGGCTTCGAGTCTCCTATTCCCTTTTATCTTCGAGTATAACCTGTGCGCAGTCGCAATCGGCTACACTCTCATGCAAAACGCCATGCACCGACGCTACGTCCGCGCACCCACGTGGGAGGACACGGCGGAACCGGAAACCAAATCCGGCGAATCGGGGGTGGATTTTCAAAAAGCCCATTCGGGATTATTCGGTGGACTCGTGACAGTTGCTTTGGTGATCGTGTCAATGATCTTGTTTCGAAGAGCTTATAATGATCAAAGTAGGGATGTTGCTAAATATATCTATTTCGCCACTACCTATGCGATGGTGCTTTCGTCGATTATTGCCGTAGCCTGGGCCTTTTGGAAGATGCGTCAACATCACCACCACCGGCGACCAAAGGGCATTGATGACCTACTTTTACTGCTAGGTCTCATTGGAACTCTCGTTTTCGACGCGTTTGCGGGTTACGCCTCGGTAGTTTCACTCTCAACCTCGGCATTCAGTGCAATGTTCGTATTCGTTCTCGTCAAGACTTTGTTAAGCGTCATGCAGTCGATAGGTCAGACGCTTCTTATCATCGCCGCTAGGCGTCGCTATGCCGGGACGAATGAGCTTCTTGCGGAGAGGCCGGGAAGAGCACAGATAACCTTTCTAATCCTGACCAACCTGGCGTCGTGGTTGTATAAATCATTACAGATGAAGGAAGGTGAGTTGGACGGATTCATGGAGGACTTTTACGGATTTCTCCCCTGGACCCTAATAACCCGGATGTGTTTACCAATCCTTCTCTTCTACCGCTTCCATTCCAGTGCGTGCTTCGCGGAAATCTGGCATGCTGCCTTCACCAAACACGAACATTGATTTGTAGTTGACAAGGTTTTTAACCTTTCCAATATTAATGATGAGGCTACTTTCGTCCAAAGCACAGAGACGCAACATTTTTTGAAAACCATCTAAATCATGTTGTATTTGGTATTCATTGGATAGCTCTCACTGAGTACTCTCAGATGAGTATCTTCATCTTTCAGAAGTTTTTTGCATCAGTTTGTATTTGCCAAATTAGCCACCAGCAGCATAAGGGTAAACAATCAGCAGAAGCCTTCAGGTCTCAGAGTGGCATGAGTGGTGTGGCTTGGCGTAGGCCCAAAGGCCATGTGGTGAAACCTGAAGGCCTGTGTTGGTGGTATCTTTTTTGAGAAATGGCATCTTTTACGAGATTAAAATTGGGTCCCAAACAAGTGTTTAAAATAGTTTTATCAGATGATGCTTTAAATTTATTTAGTAAGACCTATAACATCTAGATGACTTCTTGGGAGGAACTAAGAATGTAGAGAGAAAGAACCAAAGAGAACTCATTCAATAACAGAATCATCAGAGGTTATTTTTCTTGGCAATATAGTTGCAAAACATTTGCAGAAAATATAATAGAATTATATAAAGAAAGTATGATAGGCAAACTCATTGCTTGGATCGAGTCACTCTATTCAATAGATGTAAAATAATGTTAGATTTTTAAAAGAATATTTCCAAGGCGTGGAATTGTGTTACTCATGCCAATTGCTTGAAGAAACGTATTTCTAACGAGAATGAAGTATTGGTAAAATTTGCGTTCGACAATTCCAAAAATACACAGTATTTTTTTCCAGGAATGGAACGGTTTATGCAATAAATTATAAAATGATAATAATGTTACTGTTTAAATCATTGCGTTTGTGTTTTATTCTACGAGAGTATAACATTCAGTGACCGAAAGTCCATCAATTCATGAAATGCGAAGTAAAAGCTTGAAATTTACAAGTAATCTTTCAAGGAAATGAATATCTAAAGACGTGCTAGTATATTTCCAAACGGAGTGAGGTGCTTAATTTCGGAATGTGCTGGACCACACGGCCATGGGGGAGATTACTTTTGGAATGATGCATAATCAGGAAAGTTGAATTTTTAGGCAAAATGTTTAGATAGGACTCAATTGCAAAAGTGATATATAAAACACAGAAACAGACACCTCCAATATGGACTTATGCTCTACTATATTAGCAAATACAATAGAAAGAGTGAGTAACTTATTGTACTGCAGGTCATATGCAGAGGGCGCTGTTACGTCATAAAATTCAAACGGAGTAAAAAAAAAAAATTTAAATGTGATATTCTTTCCTCTGTATTGAACTTTTCTCCATATCTGTGCAATTTGAATGTCCCCGGACCATAATTTTAGGAAAGGAGCTCCCTTTGAAAATACTATGCATGTGTTTCGAATTCTTTTACCCCAAAATCGTACACCCTGCCGAGAGGATACTTTGGTCATTGTATTTCTCATCAGAAGTATTTTAGGCAATAAATACTTTGTTAAGGCTGAATTGCCAAATACAAGCAGAAAAATTTGAAAAACTGAGTCAGATAAGTTAACCCCAAATATTCAGCCTAATTGTTTACAATACTATTTATGAAAAAAAATCACAGATGTCAAAGGGTTGACGAGTATTTTTTTCTACTGTTTGCTGACCGTTTGTGCAAAAACAGTTGACCGATATATTGGTCAACGAATGTTCCTGTGCACTATTTGTGCACTGGAACATGTGTGCACAAATCGCCAACCGAACATGTGTGCACCAAACAGTTGACGAATATTTCGGTCGACTGTTTGCTCTCTGTTTGTGCACAAAGGGTTGAAGAATATTTTGGTCGACCGTTTGCTGTCCGTTTGTGCACAAACGGTTGACCAATATATCGGAATGAAAAGGAAAAGAAAATTCAGTGAAAACCAAGAAAATAACAGTTTAGGAGAAAGGAAACTGTCATCACAGGAAGAATCCATACATTGCACACACGGTTGACCAATGTTTCAGTGCACAAACGGTCGCGTGGACAGATGTATATCCGTTTGCTGTCCGAACATCGGTCAACCGTTTGTTGTCCGAATTTTTTGGCTGTGTACTAAACGTTGTTTAATGTACTTCCGGCACAGCTATATGTCCACTTTAGAATAACCCATCGAATAGATATTGAAAAATTAGGAAAATGCCAAAACTGTGTTTCTAGTAAATTTTTAACTTCGCCAGATTATCTATATAACAGTGTAGTATCTATTTTATTAACAAATCATTATACTTACACAACTACCGCCTTCACGACGCGACAGTAAATGCTCATTTCACAAATTATGCTACTCACCCTCGTCACGTATACCGACTGACTGTTTAACGGGTCGCCTGGTCGATTTTTACACGAATTAAATATCTTCACTTCACTTGCCGTTGTTCTATCATTCAGGCTATACAGTGCCGGTATTTAATTCCTGCACTAAATGAGCGGGCTGCCCGGGCATTGTTCACAACCGCACGACCGATTGCCCCACACTTACCTAGGCATGGATGCATGTGTGTCGTCACGACTGAACGTAGCTTTGTTTCACAAGCTATGTGTGTCATTTATGTGCTTCGCTTATTTCTTTAATTGTTGTCCACGAGTGTTTTTACAACCAGGCACTGACAGACGTCCGGTCGACTGGTGCAGGAAATAAATGCCTGCACTGTATGTTAGGTTTTTTTTTGAAGGTATGAATCAATATTGATAAAACGCATCCTCGAAAGACTCATTTCTTCTGCAAACCAATACGTCGTGCCTATTCTGGAAATATCTGTCTAACTAACCAGAACCCATCAACAACTCTCTATACTAGTTTGCGTATTCGCGAAATAATCGCACTCGCGAACTTTACCTGTTTTACAGTGTCTGTCTAACTTACCAGAACCCATCAGCAACTCTACTTCGAATATTTTGAGAAGGTGTTCTTTATTCTTGATTTATATCTAGAATGTGTTAAGCGAAATGATTAAGGCTTTTCTGACCGGGGGAACACCTGTCTACTGGGAAGAATATCCTGGCAATCTTGATAGAGTCACTGGACCCTTCTTTTTTTAACTTCGCTCATTGGAAAATGTGCATTAACGTTGTTTTTTGTTTTGGTTTTACAGAATATATACACACAAATACGATACACATAAACAGTTCCATTTTATATAATCATTTCTCATGGCATACAGTAATTTTCCATTACCTCATCACCATACGATAACGTCCATTTGATTTGTTTGTCCTTTTCCCTTTTTTATGAATATGTTTTGGTATTCGCAATCACCACATTAAGTATATTCTTAAACAATGGATCTCGGACCTTATATTAATCCATTCTCTTCTAGAGCCTTTATTTGAATTTGAATTTCGAATGTCGTCACTTTTTCTGCCATATTTAGACTCGTCCGTGACTAGCCATTTATACGCGGTGGAGGTAAGCGGGGTACCCAGCAAAAGACACCGACTAACCCCAAGTCACTGGCGGCTTCCTCACATGCCCCTGTAGGGATTCGAACCCGGGTAGTGATCAGAGACCGCGAGCAACGCCTTAGACCACTCGACCATCAGGGCAGGCCCTCGTACACATGGTCTCATGCATATGCACATACCTTGATAACTATGCAATACTTTGGGAAATATTAGAATGAAAATTGTATAGCTCAATGGTTTTTACAATCTTCCCCCTATACATTTTCAATTATTACTCTGATGCGTTTTGTCCGAAGTTACACAGCATGAGTACGCCCCTGATGCAAATGATTTAACTCATTCGTGAACAGAAATCTGCTTTAAGAGTGACGTCGTCTGAATGAAACTTTGGAAAGATGTCTCGGGAATTGGCGTTGATTCACTAAATAAATATTTCAAGGATAGTTGTTAGTTTTGCAGTGATAAATGTACTGATTATCAATCACCTGATGGTATCTTCAAGATGATTTTCGGGAATGTTTTATCATCCAGGCGAATATTTTCAGTGAGAAGACTAAGCATCATATGTGAATATCTCTCTAGGGTTCACCAAGTTAATGATGTTTGAGGATTAGATCTAAAGCGTGCTTTAATCCATTAATGCTTAAGAGTTCCTCAGGAAATTGTCGTCTGGATCTATGATACTTTGGGAAATAACGTTGAATCAAGAAAAATCTTGCATATTATTTGAAGGAGAGCTGTTGGTAATGTTTGAATCAACATTTCTTCTTCAAATATTTTTCATACTATGTTTTCCCCTGTAAGATTCCATCAAATCTATCAGGCTGCGTGTAGCCTGTGTGAGCATCAATGGGTTAAGGTACTGTCCCTATGGGGGAATGGACAACTCTTTGAAATGAGATACGCTCTACATCAGAGGAGATATAAATAGAGGCCTTTACGCATGCGCAATACGCTCATTGATATTTTGTTGACATCTCATATGCCAAAGTATATTTGAGACTAAGTCTAAAGGAGAAATGTTCTTCAAATTATAATCAACAACTTTCATTCAAAAACATAAAAAACCTTCTAATATGTATAAGTTAATTTTAACAACAATTACTCAATGGGTTAAAACACAATAACCGGCTAAAACACAATATATTGGCTAAAATACGATGAATAGTTTGAAACACGACGAACGAGTTAAAATACAATAGGTACACAATAAATCAGTTAAAACACGACGAACGAGTTAAAAGACAATAGGTACACAATAAATCAGTTAAAACACAACAAACGAGTTAAAAGATAATGAACAGGTTTAAATACACCTGTCACTAAGTTGACTAAACCAGGATGAATGTGTTAACACGTACATAGATCAAGCAAGAACTTTGATCATATATTCTGGAATTTGAACGATGCATTATCAAACTGACTAGGGCACTAGAATAGAGAGGATTGTTTCGAGACCACATTCCATGTGGAGTTGATCCTAGCCTCCTTGTGAATTTGGAATTTTCGTCACTTTTTTCTGCCATATTGCGGCTAATTCTTGACTAGTCAATTGTAACTAGTGTGGGAAAAAGGCGTACCTGGCGAAAACCACCGCCTAACTCCAAGTCACTGGCAACTTTTCCACATTTCCCGGCCAGGATTCGGACCCAGGCAGTGGTGAGAGACAGCTAGCAGTCAGTGGCAACGCCTCTGACCACTTTGCAATCAGGGCAGGCCCTCAGTGGTGAGAGACAGCTAGCAGTCAATGGCAACGCATTAGACCACTTGGCCGTCAGGGCAGGCCCTCAGTGGTGAGAGACAGCTAGCAGTCAGTGGCAACACCTTAGACCACCCGGCCGTCAGGGCAGGCCCTCAGTGGTGAGAGACAGCTAGCAGTCAATGGCAACACCTTAGACCACTTGACCGTCAGGCCAGGTCCTCAGTGGTAAGAGACAGCTAGCAGTCAGTGGCAACGCCTTAGACCACTTGGCCGTCAGGGCAGGCCCTCATTGGTGAGAGACAGCTAGCAGTCAGTGGCAACGCCTTAGACCACTTGGCCGTCAGGGCAGGCCGTCAGTGGTGAGAGACAGCTAGCAGTCAGTGGCAATACCTTAGACCACTTAATATATAATAATATATAATAATATATAATAATATATAATAATATATAATGATATATAATAATATATAATAATATATAATGATATATAATAATATATAATAATATATAATAATATATAATGATATATAATAATATATAATAATATATAATAATATATAATATATAATATAATATTTTATGCACTTTCATTTATCGTCACGTTATCTGACATATAACGGCTAGGTCGTGACTAGCCAGTTGTGTGTGATACTCGGCGAAAACCACCGCCTGACCACAAGTGACAGTCGGTTCCTTCACAAGCCCCCTACATTTGAATCCATGTTTAGAGTAAGGGGTTAATTTTATCATGTGGCACTTCATTGGATAACTCTTGCTGAGTAGTCTCAGATACATGTATGTACCTATGTGCCAGGGTTTCGGACATTTCTCAGTTTTTTGTTTCATTCAGTATTGGCCAAAGTAGCCACCAGTAGCAGACGGGTTGGGGCTAGATCTTAAGTAGGCAATCTTAATGGTAGAGGACACAAGAGGACATGCAAAAGAAAACCGAGTAACCCCAAGTCACTAGCAACTTTCTCAGATGCCCCGAGCGGGATTCAAACACATGGAGTGGTGAGAGGCAGCGAGCAGTCAGTGGTGACCTCTGAGGCTTAAACCACATTGGTATACATGGATCAATTGCTATTACTACAAAGTAATAACTGTATACGCCCAATGAAAACGCATATCAACGATATGTATATGTTTTCAACATATTGTGTGAATTTCCAACCCCTGACACTAGCATATACATGTACTTTACTGGTATGAATAGAATAAAAACTGTTCTGAGTTACATGCACGCTGTGTGTCTTCTTGGATGTAAAATGCGGCCTTTTCCATATTGACAAGTCGACCACAAATACCTTTCACAATAGTTTATTCCTTATCTCAAATATCAAAAGGTCAGATCGTACCATATACATACGAGTGCACTAAAGCGGACTGGGGTCGATGCGTGGCATAGTAGGATCTTGCTACTTCGCTCAGGTGATACCAGCAATTGATATGTGATAGCAGTGTATTGTGTATGTATATATATATATATATATATATATATATATATATATATATATATATATATATATATATATATATATATATATATATATATATATATATATATATATATATATATATATATATATATATATATATATATATATATATATATATATATATATATATATCACTTCGAGATATTTGAAGAACAGAAAGCTAGCTACTTTGCAAAAAATAGCTTTTCGATAGGCTTTTAGAAAGTGTTCTACCTATTGGTATGTACTGCTTGCCACGTTTTGATAAATATGCTATTGCTGTCATGTATCATTTTTTCTTAAATTCTCAATGTGACAATAGCTTGTCTTACCATTGTCCTTTTCATCTACATACGCTGACACTGTTTAATATGCACACGACAACTGACTTTGATAAGATTCAAATGGAAAATGCAAATAAGAAACGAAGCATAAATCTTCGAAAGCATACCAATAAATACATACTGTTCTTGCCATTGTACGACTCTATCACAGTATGTTATTCTTTTCAACTCCTGGTCTTATTGTTATTTATTAACATATGGTAAACTCAATATAAACGTTTATATATTCGAAATGTACAAAATTGTTTCTACTCAGAGATTGGTATACTCTGATGTTTTGAATATGCTATCTATAGCAAATTATCCATTAGTGCTTTAGAATGAAGACATATTTATTTAGTTTCCGTTTCTTTCTTTTTTTTGCTTACAAACTTATCGTGCTTATGTGTTTTTCTTTTCTTCCAATCTGCTCTCTTGACTTTTTCTCGAGTACATATGTGCATATCGTATTCCTTTGTTTTGTTATTTTTATTTTCAATGTACTCACTTTAGTTTTCATTGTTTTACTGCTATATGGTCACTGCTCTGAGTTCGTTTACTTTATTCTGTCATGTTCATATTATATATATATATATATATATATATATATATATATATATATATATATATGTATATATATATATATATATATGTATATATATATATATATATATATATATATATATATATATATATATATATATATATATATATATATATATATATATATATATATATATATATATATATATATATATATATATATATATATATATATATATATATATATATATATATATATATATAAACGATGCTATATGTTGTATTGTTTTGAAAACTCTATGACACAGCCAATAAAATAATTACAATGCAAGTGCGAGAGAAAGAATTCAAACATTTAAAAGTGCCCTCTATTGACCGCATTAGTTCGCTATGTTTGGTGGGATAGTGTACTTTAGTCCTCGTGTTTGGTGAATGCCGAGTGCCATATTTCCGCGAAGCAGGCACTTGAGTGGAACCTGTAGAAGAGGAGGATTGGAAAACAGAGGCGAGTGATGAGCGTCCACGCCAAGAAGCCATAGAAGTTCATTGCAAACCCCTCCACCTCAGCCTCGTTCATCTGAGAGGATTTGAAAAGCCAGAAGGACAAGTTGACCAAGATGAGAAAAGTCACCTGAGTCCTGCCTGGCCTGCTATGGAGAAGTTTATTGTTTCCTGTGTATTGGCGTCTCGCTTTGATTATCAGCAAAGCCTGAAAGATCACCTGAACCGGACTCGCGAACGTTTTTATCAGAGCCAAAACGTGCGTGATATTGAACGCAGCCGTTGCTACGGTGATGATTGAAGCATATCCGGCAAATATGTTAAACACCAAAGAACCAACGAGTCCAAGAACGAGAAGAAAATCGTCAAGATCCCTGGGTTTTTGATAGAGATGATGATTTCGCATCTTCCAGTAAGCCCAGACCACCGCAAGCATAGAACATCCTATGAGTACGAAGGTGCTACTGAAATGGATGATCTTCGCCGTTAATTCTTCCTTCTTCTCATGGTGTTGATGGAAAAGCACCATGGAAACAATGGTGAGAGCAACAAACAACAGCCCTCCAAAAAGACCCGTATGAGCTTTCTGGAAGTCCAGACCGGCGCCATGATCTTTTACATCCGGGGCCTTGCTGTCCCGCCAGACAGGTGCCCGGATGTACTTGCGGTGCATGGCGGACCTCATAAGGGTGTAGGCAATGGCGACGGCACAGATGTTATACTCGAATATGAAGGGGAAGAGGAACGTCGAGGCTTGGGCGGCCATGTTGCCAGTGAAGCAGTCAGAAACATTGGTACCATTGCAATCTGCAAAAAAAAACACCCGTTAGCTGTTAAGGGTACTGCCACATCAATCATGTCAAAATGTCTCTTTCTGCCGTTAAAACAATATTTTTAATAATTTCTATTTTAAGAACTACTATTTATGTTTATGCTTGCTGCACCTGCAATCCAAGCACTGAAGTGGTCAACTACAGTTGGGCCCATGAACACCAATTACCTTGCCAGCTCTAGTGATTGCATTCCAGGATTGTATTCCAGCATTGTGCACAATTAACTGTTCCATGACCTGCGATAGTCACGATATCCCTACCTACATAATTATGCATTCACGAAATACAGTTAAGGGAGAAGAATTTACAAATGATTTCGGCGAGTTTCTTGGACTATGGAAACACATTACTCAAAACTTCACTCAAGAATATCCGCACGTATCTAGCTCTTTGCTCACAAGGGCGTGATCAGTTGTAATCACCTTTAGAAAAAAGGAATCCAAAAACTAGTTGATTAATCAATATTATCAAAATCGTTCAAGAATTATGCTACAAACATTGATCAAAGGACAGGTTTTCTATTGTATCATGGTCATTAAATATACTTTTCACAATCTTGACATTGTTTGCCATATAGTCCAGCGGATTTGTGAAAAAATCGTTAATTTTTTGGCAAAATCTTGAAAAATTGCGCTGGGGTCTCCATCTTATTTTAAAATATAGATGAAAGGCTATCTGTGTGCAAAATTTGGTGCTTTTGCCAAAGATATAACGATTTGCCCAAAAATCTGCGATAATCCGCTGGACTAATATAATGGTATTGATATTACCCCTGTCGTGTATGTCAAACACAGCCACTGTTTCTCTGACGAGCACTAATAGCCAGGTGGAGAAGTTGGTTGCCATCATGTGCTTGAATCCAATGTTCACCAGACCTTTGTGGACCACCAGATCTAACTGAAATAAGCATAAAGTATGCGCGATAATGATGAACTCTCAGCTTTTCTTAACTATTGATCAACGAAAGGATATAATGCATGTACACATTTAAGCCATGTATTGACTAATCTAAAGTAGTTGTAAATTGTTATAGGTACTTGTTCTAAGATGAATATTTACGTCAAACAACGCCGGGCGACACTCATACGTGAGCAAAACAATTCATAAAAAATTGAAAAATCTTCAATGATTACAGAAATTGCAAGGAATTACCAATGTTTTTGAATTAGAAAAAAAAAGAAAGTAGTCATTCATAACAACTGTAAGTGTTGCGGGAAACTGGAGTACCCAGGGAGAACCAACGCCTACCCCGAAGTTACTGATAGAAGAGTTGAAAGAGTCTTACCGTATAGTTCTTGAGGATAAAGTATGCATGAAAGAGGATGAATATGATTCCAGTGATCCCGAAGTTACTGAGAGAAGAGTTGAAAGAGTCTTACCGTATAGTTCTAGAGGATGAAATAAGCTTGAAAGAGGATTAATATGATTTCAGTGATCCCGAAATCACTGATAGAATAGTTGAACGAGTCTTACCGTATAGTTCTTGAGGATGAAGTAAGCTTGAAAGAGGATCATTATGATTTCAGTGATCCCAAAGTCACTGATAGAAGAGTTGAAAGAGTCTTACTGTGGGCCTGCTCTGACGGCCGTGTGGTCTATAAAGGCGCCGCCACTGACTGCACGCTGTCTCTCACCACTACCTGGGTTCAAATCCCGGCCTGGGCATGTGGGAAAGTTGCCAGTGACTTAGAGTTAGGCGGTGGTTTTTGCCGGGTACTCCGGTTTCCTCCACTACTTACAACGGGCTAGTCACGAATTAGCCACAATTGGCTTAAATGTGACGAAAAACTAAATTCAAATTCAAACTTACCGTATAGTTCTTGAGGATGAAGTAAGCTTGAAAGAGGATGAATATGATCCCAGTGATCTGTACGATAGAGTACTGGGGACGGCATTCAGGAGGCAGTTTCGTGTCATACACTGTGATCAGCTCCAGCGTCAGGTAGATAATATAGCCCACGGCAAATACTGCACAATAGAAACAAAACAATACATGACAACAAAGCTACTTACGTCATAGTTAGAAGGAAGGAAGGAAGGAATTGGGTTTTACGTCGCTTTCAACAGCTTAGGTCATATATACCGACGAGATAGAAACCCGGAACCGGGAAGAAATTCCATACTCTTCTCGAATAGTTCCAAGGGGTCTTTCTGTTGCAGAAGGACCATAGGCAGTCCTCCACAACGCCGCACATTTATAAAGCGACCAGGCTAACCCGTTGGGGATCCAGCGGAGACTCGAACGTGCGATCTCACGCTTGGGAGCCAAGCATCGTAACCACTAGGCCACGGCAGATCCCTACGTCATAGTTAGATGATTGGTAGGTAATCATGTAATAGTGATTAAGTATTAGATAGTTGTCTTTTGAATTAAATGTATGAAGAGCGTCATTAGTAGGTAAATAATCATGGATCATTTTGTCTTATATTAAAATGAATAAAGGATTTGGAATATTGGATAAGCTCTAGACTCAGGTAGATTATGTAACCCACGGCAAATACTACATGATAGAATCCAAACAAACGTTACGTCATAGTTGCATAATTGGAAGGCAGTCATTCGATAGTGATAGGTATACAAGTTGTCTTTATACTAATTATATGCACTACTCCATAACTAGGCAGGGGTTGTCACAAGATTGGACAGGTAAGTATGCGAATCATAATATGATATCTTGGTAACTTACTCATAAGTTACCAATGGATCATATCATAATGGTTTTGTGACGTTATTGTATCGATTTTTCTATGTTTTAGCTGCGACCGCCAAGGTGTGAAATTCACGTTATGCTGCCAACCGTGGCTCCCCCAGCGGCCCTGAAAAACACTAAAACTGTATTTTTATGCGATCTTTAATTTGGCGTTGATGGGCATTTGCCAAAAAACGCCAAATTAAAGACCACGCCAAATTAACCAGTTATACAGTATACAAAATGAATAGACAAAGGTTAAAGACAATGCAGAGTCAGATAGACAATATTCCCTATGGCAGGTACTGCAGGATAGAAACCTATCAATGTATGTTAACAATAAGCTAGTTACGTCATAGTTACTGTTAATCACTTAAGTATAGCGGGAACAATAAGATAGCGATAATAGCGCTCTGCCCATATGCGCTATTGTATAATCCCTGCATTATTAAATTCTTACTTGAACTTGCTGCTGCTGTTCCCGTTCACCGCTATACTTAGATCACGCTATCCAGGGCAGTGCCGTAATTACGCTATATAATGTTCACGCCATATTTAAGTGATTTACAGTAGATGATAGGTATGCAATCAGGCAACAGTGATTTATTATAAGATAGTTAGATATGTTAGATACAGTACAGACATTTAATTCTAGCACCGGTCCACCAGTTTCTGGTTGCACAAACACCCATAGATAACATCGAAAAATAGTGTGTGTTGTGAGGGCATCCATGCCCAGGAAACTGGGTGGCAATCGAGTGTGTGGTCATGTATTATGCCCAGGCTGCCCCCACATTTAGTGCAGGAATCAAATGTTGGCACTGTGCCCTGGTAAACACATAATTCACCTAAGAAAGAAAAAGTCTACTTACACATGGCGCCAAGGCGAAGAAAGAAGTCCGTCCCCACGTGCTCATAGACGTAAGAGGCCATCTGAGAATGGAGCGACATGCTTCTTTGAAGAGGTTTGGATTTTGAAGACGATCCCTGAAGCAAAATACCATTTAAGTACAAACAGTATCATACTAATTGAAACCAAGAGATAAAGTTTTCTTTGTTCTTGATTATCATTATCCATTACTAGTTGATAGCATTTAAAGTTGGCAATGTTCACTTATGTAACATTCTGTATAAATAATTTCGCTCATGGTCAATTGAAATTCGATAAATGATAAAAAAGAAAACCATTCGGTTCTGATATGTATGATATATATATATATATATATATATATATATATATATATATATATATATATATATATATATATATATATATATATATATATATGTATATATATATATATATATATATATATATATATATATATATATATATATATATATATATATATATATATATATATATATATATATATATATATATATATATATACATACTAGTAAATACAAAGCCTAGCACTAACTAGACTAAGCCTAGCAATATCTGCTAAGGCAATTTCCACGTTTTGGGAGGAAAGGTTTGGTTGAGGAATTTTCTTCATTAGTATCCTTAAGTTAGGAAACTTAATGTTAGCCAAGTTATTGCTTAATATTTAATAATTTAGTCTGTTCCCTTTTCATAATTACTATTTGTTGTTTATTTTTTTGAAATTAGAGCATGATTCAGTGACGTATGTCACAGTCAATAAACATACAAAACAATACAAGACTCAAAGATTCTTATATAACACTTTTGTGATTTGCGCAACCCATAGGGGAAAGGGATCAATATGTCATTGTCGCTCTTTTTCCAGACCTGTGTTTTTTTAGGGCGCTCATTCTTGCTCAATATACTGTGAATCCGAAAATGAGTGTCATAAAATTATGCGTTTTTCTCATTTTTGAATTTTCGCTACTTCTTATTTTTGCATTTATCGCCATACGCCAAATACTAGTATCTGAAACGAGATAAGGAAATAAGGGTGTGTTGTGTGTGATGCCAAAAACGCACTAGTTATACACACACTAGTGTTGTAACGATCAATCGCCGGGGCGAGCAATCGGTTGGATTGGGCCGAAATTCTGATTAATCAACAGACAAAATGAACAATCAATTTTTGCCGATTACCGCTTGTCCACTACGTTGGATTCATGCACATGGCGAATCTAACAGAAAGGGAAGGTTTGGAGTTGGAATCACTGTTAGCGCTCATATCTTCATCATATTTCTGCACCATTCTCCATGATTCTTGACTCTTGAACTTCTTTCTGATGTTTCCTAACACCAGTACTGTACAGTTCTGGTGTTAGGAAACATCAGGAAGGTCAAGGGTTGGAATTGGATTTGGCGATGTTCAAAGTCAATTAATCGTTCGTGAATTAACGATTAATCGACACAAATTTTTCGAATGATTCCCATCACTAACACATACACTCTTTATTCCAGATTTACTGCATATTCTTACCTCTGTGCTCAGTGGCTTTGGAGTGAGGAGGAGTTCTTTGCTGCCATGGTTTGACATCTCATCATTCACCAGTGGTATTTCAGTGCGACTGTTGGAGTGGGCCAAGGTTTCCTCGTTTATTTCATTGACTATCTGCGCAAGCGCAGCAGTCCTGGCGTCTTCCATTTCCTGTGTTTTCCGTGTCAAGGGAATCTCGTAGACTTGCAGGTAGATTAGGAATATAGTCGATATTATCTTCATGATGGATAGATAAAGCTGAAAATATTAATGCGGTTCAATTAAAACTCAATTAAACCATAAAATGCGTATCTAATTGAAAAGCAATCAATTACTACATCATCTCATTGGGCTTTTTAAAAGGAACATTTTCCATTTCAAAAAAACTGGGCTTGGTCTATGTTATTGTCATTGAAAACCCTATGAATTTCTTCTCCCTTACACCGGGCTCTTATCTAGTAATGTTTTCCCATTACTAGGACCCCAGCAAGGGTCACACCCTGTTGGCTTGCTCAATGGTGTGCAATAAGAGCTGGCACCTTCCATGGAACCCTAAGATGGTGTGGCACCCTGCAAGGGGCACACCCTATTGCCTTGCTCAATGGTGTGCAATAGGAGCTGGCACCTCCCAGGGAAACTTAAGCTGGTGTGGCAGCTTGTAAGCGGTACAACCTTTTGGCTTGCTCAACGGTGAGCAATAGGAGCTGGCACCTCCCGGGGAAACTTAAGCTGGTGTGGCACCTTGCAAGGGGTACAACCTTTTGGCTTGCTCAATGTTGTGCATTAGGAGCTGGCACTTCCTGTGGAACCTTAAGCTGGTGTGGCACCTAGCAAGGGTACAACCTTGTGGCTTGCTCAATGGTGTGCAATAGGAGCTGGTGTGGCACCCTGCAAGGGGTACACCCTTTTGACTTGCTCCATAGCTTGTGCAATAGGAGCTAGCACCTTCCGGGGAACCCTTTTGGCTTGCTAAAAGGTGTGCAATAGGAGCTGGCACCTCCCGGGGAAACCCTAAGCTGGTGTGGCAGCTTGCAAGCGGTACAACCTTTTGGCTTGCTCAATAGTGTGCATTAGGAGCTGGCACTTCCTGGGGAACCCTAAGATGGTGTGGCACCCTGCAAGGGGTACACCCTTTTGGCTTGCTCAATGTTGTGCATTAGGAGCTGACACCTCCCGGGGAAACCCTAAGTGGTATGGCACCTTGCAAGCGGTACAACCTTTTGGCTTGCTCAATAGTGTGCATTAGGAGCTGGCACTTCCTGGGGAACCCTAAGATGGTGTGGCACCCTGCAAGGGGTACACCCTTTTGGCTTGCTCAATGTTGTGAATTAGGAGCTGGCACCTCCCGGGGAAACCCTAAGCTGGTGTGGCACCTTGCAAGCGGTACAACCTTTTGGCTTGCTCAATGGTGTGCAATAGGAGCTGGTGTGGCACCTTGCAAGCGGTACAACCTTTTGGCTTGCTCAATGGTGTGCAATAGGAGCTGGTGTGGCACCTAGCAAGGGGAACAACCTTTTGGCTTGCTCAATGGTGTGCAATAGGAGCTGTTGTGTCACCCTGCAAGGAGAACACCCTTTTGACCTGCTCCATAGCTTGTGCAATAGGAGCTAGCACCTTCGGGGGAACCCTTTTGGCTTGCTAAATGATGTGCAATAGGAGCTGGTGTGGCACCCTGCAAGGGGTACACCGTTTTGGCTTGCTCAATGGTGTGCAATAGGAGCTGGCACCTCCCGCCAAACCCTGCAAGGGGCACACCCTCTTGGCTGGCTCAATGATGTGCAATAGGAGCTGGTGTGGCATCCTTCAAGGGGTACACCCTCTTGGCTTGCTCAGTGGTGTGCAATAGGAGCTGGTGTGGCACCCTGCAAGGGGTACACTCTTTTGGCTTGCTCAATGGTGTGCATTAAGAGCTGGTGTGGCACCCTTCAAGGAATACACCCTCTTGGCCCACTGCATAACTGGTTAATTTGGCGTGTACTTAAGTTGGCGTTTTTTTCCAAATAAAATATATTCCCTGTATTTATTTTGGCGTCTGCAACAGTCAGAAAAACGCCATCTATATGTAGATATAGGAACCAATTACCGCCACCATTTTGTTTTCTGGACTTACTCAATGGTGTGCAATAGGAGCTGGCTTCTCCCAGGGAACCCTAAGCTGGTGTGACACCTAGCAAGGGGTACACCCTCTTGGCTTGCTCAATGGTGTGCAATATGAGCTAGCACCTCCGAGGGATCCTTAAGCTGGTGTGGCAACCGGATTGCCCTATAAAAGAAGGGGGATGTGTGGATCTGGTATTGATACTATGCACCTGAAAGATCTCTTGGTTCTCTTGAGATCTGAAGGGTCTGCTCTTACTCTCTCTCTATCGTTAACTTCTTTAACCTAAAACTATCATGCTTTGTTATTGTTCATCAGCAGTGACAAATGGCCGCTTTCTGATAATATGTTATGGCATTCAATGGACTTTGTGTGCCGATGTGCCTTTCATTAATTCCCATCAATAGATATGCATTTCTGTACAAGCTGGAGAAAGATGGATAATATTATTTCAGATGTAAGAGTGATTCTTTTCAAAGAAGGTAAACATATTTATCTGTTTTAATGCATTAACAGTTTTAATTGTCAAAAAGGCAACTTGTGTGCGTCCCTTTAACTTTGGTTACACAGCACTTTTGCTAAGGCAAAAAGATATGGCACTTTGTTTTTCGTCACTTTATTGTTATTCCCAATTCAATTGTGTGTCAGCTATTATTAAACCCCCAGTACCTTTGTTAGACATTGCATTTGGCTACAAAAACAACATGCAGGCACAGCAGGTGTTCCTAGCTCTACTACTACTATTAATAATAACCATAATAGTAAAAATAATAATCATGATAATGTTAAAGGGGAACTGAAGGCTCACATACATATTAGCTTATATGAAATTAATACACTTCAGGATTAGGATGCTGTCCTCCTTTTTCTCTCAGTGATCCCATGAGGGAAGAATTTTGCGTATTGCCACCAGCCTGCCCAGCCCCTAGCAGCTCCCGGTAGCAGCCGTGTTCTTCGACTTCTATCAGCTGTGACTCAACGAGTGGCAGCCCACTCGTTGAGCCCACTAGCTCTGCTATCACCACCCCCAATAATAATAATAATAATAATAATAATAATAATAATAATAATAATAATAATAATGATAATAATAATGATAAATATAGTAAAGATATTGGTAGTAATAAGTGCTACTGTTCTGCTGCCACTACTACTGCTACTATTACTGTTGCTTCTACTACTACTACTACTACTAGAGCTACTACTACTGCTACTACTACTACTACTACTACTACTACTGCTACTACTACTACTACTAGTACCTACAGCACTGATGAGAGAGTTGATTCTCCTGGGGCGCCGTAATGCCTCTGCCATGATGACGACCAGGGCGCCGATGATGACGATGACAGCATAGAGTGTACCGAACAGACTGAGCTGGGACCTGCAATGAAATTAACGGTATGGCTTTATTGTCAAGTGTTCTGCCATCATGCTTCATTTTCGTGCATCAACTACCGCTAGACAATCATATATCCCTAAACCAAAGAACTGGGTCAATATCAAAATGGCCTACCAATATGTTATATAAAGAAACATTGCCATGAACTTGGATTCCAAGTACCACACTCAAAAAAGGAATTTCACAAGTTATCCTTCTACCCAAGAACAATCCGTGAATGAAATGCACTCATACCCACAAGAGTTGTCTATAAGAAGTTAGGTGGTAGAAAGAAGGAAAAATATCAACAAGCCCCAAGGTTGAGTTGATTCAACAAGCCCCCAAGATGTCTATATATATATATATATATATATATATATATATATATATATATATATATATATATATATATATATATATATATATATATATATATATATATATATATATATGTATATATTGTCCTTACCCAGTCTGGTTCTGTTTCCACTCCTCATCTATTTCATATGCCTCACGTCTGCATACTTTACGCTTGCAGGAGGGCGAATGCTGCCCATTGCAATTTCTCTCTGGATCTTGATATGGATTCACTGTCCCAGCTTCCTCGTTTTCAAAAATAACATCAGGATTATGACTCCCACGCCGTCCTCGCTCATGAAGGGCATACGTTGTCTGTTTTCTTTGCATTGTTGTTAAATGACGTTGATTGTTGTATGAACTAAATGAGACAATGAAAAACGTTAGGAAGGTGTAGTTACTTAATGCACTATATGTCCTGGTGTTTTACATATGTTAATCAAGCAAGGTAGGTTTATGTGGTTAATTTATCGCTTTGACAATAAAGCTGTTAGCCTAATGATGCTGGTGAGGGTAAAGGCATTGAAATAAGTACAAATGACCATTTATTCACAAATAAACCCTGTAGGTCACGTTAAAAATGTAATATGCATGGGAAACTTGTATTATCAGATTTAATCCATAAGAAAGGAATATGGTTATATGAGTTACCTTTAATGTGTCACCAATCATAACACTAATATGCTGTGGAATCTGTGTGTGTCTACTTTGTTTGATTGTTTCCCAGGTCAATGTTTTATGTAGCAAATAAATTGTGACATATAGAGTAAAACCTCAGAGAAGTGAAAACCCTGGGACGGGGGCAAAAGTGTTCATATTAGGGGGTGATCCCATCTCAGAGGTATTTTCATGATGTGAAAGTTATAAATAGGACCAAGAAATTGCATACATATTGCGAGGTGTTCTCAACGAGAGGTTTCACTGTAAATCAGATTTGAGGGAATCATTATGCCTACCTGATGAGGTTAGATGGAATTCAACCTAGGTGTAAGAATTAACTTAATAAAGACAGAAACAGCATTAATCAATATTGTTATCGATGAATATTGTCAATTTTTATAATTTTTGAGGAAACATTCATGGAAGTCATAGTGTGAATCGAATGATATGTAGGTATACAGTATGTAATGATACATAAATAACTGTCGGCCCAGGACACAAGTGGGCATGTAACCATCATTACTGCCAGACTCTATGGTTTAGATATGTTGACAGCGTCTATATGGACATTTGAAAGCATAGTAGTATATAACAATGAAATTATGACGTACCTCAAACATGAATTAGTTTTGTATTCGTCGTAGCATTGTGGTATAATACGCTATTGGTGTTCACTTGTTGCTCATATGAAGTGTTTAGTGATCACATATCTAGGCCAACGACCCTAACAGTAGGGTCCTCTAGTCAGGTCAATCCTTTAAGTGCAAGGACCGACGGTGATAAGACCAGGAAATGATTTATTCGCTTCTTGGTCAAACCTTGCAATATTTTTTCCTTATTTCAAACTGTGTATAGCTTAGTATGAATTAGTATAAGTAAGAATTGATAGTATATTAGTATATCGATAGCTTAAATAGTTCTTAACAGCATGAGGAATTTTGGGAAAATGAATTAAAAATATTATATATATACATATATACATATATATATATATATATATATATATATATATATATATATATATATATATATATATATATATATATATATATATATACATATATATATATATATATATATATGAATATATATATATATATACATATTTATTTATATATATATATATATATATATATATGTATATATATATATATATATATATATATATATATATATATACACATATATAGATATAGATATAGATATACAGTATATATATATATATACTCATACATATATATATATATATATATATATATATATATATATATATATATATATATATATATATATATATATATATATATATATATATCAGTCAGGACAAGTCTCTCTACTGACAGAATGAGAAGGGCAAGGACCAAACCTGATAAGACATGGAGGTTTATTCGGTTCTTAGACATACCTTGACATTATTTTCCCTAATTTCAAAATGTGCATAATTCGATTTCGAGGTATATGCATTTTTACATGTATTAATTTGTTACTAATAATTTTAAGATACAAATAGAGATACAGAGTTTTTGTTGTTGCTGTATAATTAAGAGTTTAATACTCTTTCTTTACTGGTCAAAACATATTACCCCACGTATCAATTAAGTTTCAACATCCCTTCATACGTTATTTTAATTTTTTCTTGCTACCAACTTTTCCATGTGAGT